>JANVCK010208838.1:0-18311 GCA_026546655.1 Epizoanthus illoricatus | reverse complement strand
GAAGGCCAAGTAAAGAACTCTTGTGGTTCTTACACAAACAAACGGCTCCTTTAGGAGCCACCAAATCTTGCAAAAGAAAATGATCAGTACTTCAGACTTCCATCGATAAATCACGTTATATAAACTTAAGATGTATTAGGCCACTAGAATGAAAGTAACAAGAACAGCGTCCACCGCCCGCCCGCACCAGTTCGAAGCCCCGCACGAAAACGCTCATTATTTTATAAAATTGTTCCCAGTCTTTCCCGGCCAAAGTTCCATGCTCGATCCCAATAAGCCTGCGAGCAAGCTCTCTGGGGAAAAGGGAAGGGGGGCGATGGAAAGAGAGAGAGAAGGGGAGCTTGCTCACTTACTCAAATCGTCCTGTCACCCTAACCATACTAAACAATGCGTGCTTTGTTAAACTTTATACTTTTAATACCAGTAATACTAATTCAAGGTAGTTTGTGGATACCAAACAGGGGATAAAACTTGTTCTCTATGAACAATACCAAATAAATGTATGAAATGTTTCTGAAAAAAGCTAGTCGCGTTATTGAGCATGGTCGGCCACACGTACACACACATACACACACACACACACATACACATACACATACACATACACACACGCACGTATGCACGCACGCCCCATTTGATAGAAGAATATCGATCACGCTGTGAACTGCTAACTGTATTGGCTAACTGCGACATTATATCAGCTCTTGTTCCCCGAACTCTATTTTCTCGGGAAAACGAACATTGAAGTTCGAATTCCGTTTTCGGAAATAGAGAATGGAATTTCAAAATCTGCTTCCGTTTTCGAAGGAAAATGAACATAGAAAATGGACCTTCAAAATCCGTTTTTGAAGAAATATGGAAATAGAAACTTAAATTTAAAACTCCGTTTTGCGCTTTCGAAGGAAAACGGAAATGGAAAGTGGAATTTCAAAATCCATTTTCCGTTTTCAAAGGAAAACAAAAATGAAGAATGGAATTTCAAAATTGGTTTTCCGCTTCCGAAGGAATAGGAAATAGAAAATCTAATTTTAAAATCTAATTTTCGTTTTGGAAGGAAAACGGAAATGGAAAATCGAATTTGAAAATTCCCCTTTTTTAGTTTTCGAATGTCAAAGTTCGTTTTCCGTTTTCGTAAGAAAATGGAAATGGAAAATGGAATTTCAAAATCCGTTTTCTGTTTTCGCAGGGAAACGGTTGGCGGTTGGATACACGCATTCTATAGATCAATCATATTTTAAATATTCATTGAAATAAAACGTGAACCAACTTCTCTGATATTCGAGGAGTACGCGCTTATTCTTAACCGGATCTTTACTGTTGGTTATATGTGGCAGTACATTTTCAGTTTTCAGTTTTTAAAACTACCTCTTAGATTATCCGACCTTTAGATTCGTTCCTAAAATGTTGACGGCGGGTAAGCTCCTGACTCTTACGTTGTGAAAACCCGATTGGTTTAAATAACTTATTAGTATTTTAACCCAACGCTGTACAATTAACTGTTAGCGTATAACCAAAATACCCTCTTTTACTGAGCACTCTCAAATGTCTGAAATTAGTTGTTTATTTTGACCATTACATGTAAAATTGGCCATTAATTTGGTCAGCCCGGGTTGGATGTTACGAGAAAACCAACAAATGGTTGTTTTGATCATAATCTGTTTTTAGTTGTATAATTATAAAATAGAACTTGTAAAATTCTGGAAATAATAACCCTGGGCTACTTTCATATCCAAATTAGGTTTTACTTGGGCTTATCTTCGGAGGGGATTACTGTTGGAGGGAATTTCGAGTGAAATGTTAACCACTAGAATTCATAATACTTGGCTTCCGATTGTAGAGTGAGGTGGAAGAATGATTTGCTTGTCAATGATTTTTAAATCATATTTAAAAATATCGTTCAAAAATGCGCAGCAAATAATCTTTACACCCTATGATTTCCCTCTCCAACCCTCTTTTCCTTCACAGCAATATGTTGCACAACTGAATCATTTGTTTTCAACCTGTTTTGTTTTTAGTTCCCACTACATTACATGACCCGCCCCTAAATGCATCAACATTTGCTAATATGGCAGACTATTAACTTTGAAGAAAAGAGAGATACCAACGATTTTAAAAAACAGTTGGTAGTTAAATTCTTGGAAGTATTCAAATAGATGGAACTTTTACCGAACTCGTTTTTAACGCTGTTTACTATCACCGGTCATTATTTTGTTCAAAGCCAGATGCTATTTCTCGACTAATCCTTTGTCTATATTCAGAATACATTTGATACACTTGTTGTGATTTGACGAGTTACTGCACTGTTTTTAAAAACATTAGAAATCAATAACCATTTATTCTGCTGTATCGAGGAGATAGTCTGTGTAACATCTGAAAAGCGTTTTGTCAAAAAGAACCAATACAAAGCGTACATCCATTTTTGTGTGACCGCATTTCTATTCGCCAGTAACGTTGTCGTGGTGCCTCGCTCACTGAGTTTTTCTCAGGTCAACATCATGTGAATTATTAACTAAACACTAAAATTAATTTCCTTATATATCTTCCGGCGTGTTCCTGAGCTGCGCCCCGGGGAGCGTAAAGTCCTATAATCACGCGCTTTGCAGCTGCGGGGTGAAATGACCATTCTGAAACTGACGTACGCGTATCTAGTCTGTGTCCGCGTTTTGAGGAAAAAGTCGTGATCCGTTTGACTTGTGGTTTTGTCTTCATTCAACATGGTTCCACGTTAACAAGTGTTTTATATCTTATCTGATTCATTGTGTGGAAATCCCACGTGTAATCCGTCATGAAGGATATTATTGTAAGTATTTCACCATTATATATCTGAGTCTTCTGACTTCTGCCCTTTATATTTATTTCGTAATAACTAAGTCAATCTTGTTAGATAAGAGCATTACAGTCTATCCAAGTCCGGATTGGTGGTGACGAAACAAGAGTCTTAGTCATGCTTAGTAATCCACCGAACAAACCTCCACTTAAAACGACTCCAACTAGTACAGTGCATGTAGTTTATTGGTTTCTTGGCGGTGGCTCAATCGCTAATTTAACCCTTGACACTCGTCACAGCGCGAGCTCGACTGATGTATCATGGATCGACACACAGAAAGCATTTTAGCGAGAAAAACATCCGATTCTAATTCACTGCATCTTCACTGACTCGTCACGATCAGGCGTTAAAATTTAACATGTTTACTTTTCGCAGGTGTCATTTCAAAGCTATAACTTAAAGATTTGGTAACTTCTGAGAATTTTCGGTTCTCGTCTGAAGTCACTGAACCCTCGAAGCCAAAATAATTCATTAATTGAAATTTTCCTCAATTCTTGGCATAAAACGATAAACGTATCTGATCTTACATAGTGTAAAAGTCCGGTTCTAAGCCCTCCGGATTATAAGCCCATCTGACTGCCAACATTTGGTCAAGCTATACTGACCCTCCCCCAATGTTTTGAGTACGTTTCTTGGTCATTTAATATAACGATTTCCAAATGTCTGGCGCTTATTATGCTTTCCTAGTGATTAGTATCTGTGAGTTTGTCTTGCAAAAAATTTCCAGTAACCCTTACGAACAAGTAGAAGACCAGGGCTTACTAAGTATAAGAGGGATTTTACGATATACGACCATCAACCGTATGAGTGAATGCGACCGGAATAGGAAATCTAAATTTTTTCGAACTTATATTATTATGGCGTTGATAGCCTGCGATGCAAATTCGTGTTTCTCGCGGCCGGCTGCACGCAGGCCAGGCGTTGAAAGCTGTCTGCAATAAATAATATGTATGTTTAAAAATTTCCTTGTAATTGATGTTGTTTTAAATAGTCGTGCGATAATTGCGCAAGGTTATCCACCTTTTAGTATCTGAGAATTCCTTGACCTTTGATATCAGTGCCTGCCTTCGAAAGTTTTACTTTGAGATCGGGTAAATTTCAGGTCATGTTGCTAGTACAGTTGATATATTATTATTAATTTTTCTACGTCAGTGCTAATATATAACCAAAAACAAGCAGTTTTTAAAATGGCACCAATACCTTTTGGTCGTCTGGATCGTCATATTTCATGATCGCAGTCGGCTACCCGTTTCCGCCATTCACTGATTCGTGAACATTTATATACCTTTTGCTCTTTTATGCGCGATCAGTCCGTTTCAATAAATATTAAATTTCATTTCATTATACTCAATTTTTTAAAGCCATGGCCAAACTTCATTCAGAAGACGTGACCTTCGCCCAGAATACCGGATAAATCTGATAAATCCTCAGCGGACCGTCAGTTGCATGAAAAATTGCCCAGTGTAACACCCCCTGCATGGCTGCAATGGCAAAAATCGTTGCGAGACAAGTTGCAGCAACTTTACAGAAAATGTTTCCGTGCAACCTGTCTCGCAACGTCATATACGAGGGCGGTAAAGAGTTTTTTCGTGAAGCGTGATTTGTCCTTTTTATTTTTTTCGAGAAACGTGAAATGGCCAATTTTTTCCCCGTGAATCGTGATTTGATTAATTTTCGTGAAGCGTGATTTCCTTTTTTATTTTCCTGTGAAAAGTGATTTTGCCCTCATTTCATATGTCTTTGCTTTTATCCGTGATTTGTGAGTTTTATCCGTGAATCGTGAAATGATAAAAATTACACCATGCTATAATTTTTAGGAACATTCATCATGCGAGTTGCTGCATGGGAGGAGTCCTATATAGGGGGTGCTGGGTGCAAGACAGATTTTAGCTGTAGAGTGTAGGTCTATGCATAGAAACAGTTTTAAAACATGGCTTGTATATTGTTTCGTGACAGAATGAAGAGGCTGTTTCCGGTGTTTTGATTGTGTAATCCAAGGCGATGTGTGCTTTTCAAAACATGCAAAAGTTGCGCTCTTCGCAAGCATTTTTGGACTAGATGCGCTGGAGAAAGCCAGATTTGCCCGGCACTTTTATTATTTGATTTTTCTTGGGGCTTCCGATGCTTTTTACCGCGTATCCATCCGACCAAGCAGTGGCAAGTTACAGCTGTTCAGAACCAAGCAGTTTTGAAGAGAAAATGCAAGGAATTTCTCATTCCGGGGAGATTGTCAGGAGTGATGTTCTTAAAAATCAGCTTAGATATATATAAGAGACATTTTTAACAATGTTGAGGCTGAGAAAGATAAAAATTTTAAGAACATGCTGAGAACATACCTCACACCGAGACTAAGTTGGGATTTATAATTTTCTTCATGTGTTTTAAAACTGGGAAGTACAATCAAACGTTATGGTTTATGTTCTTCGTGAAACAAATTTTCTAGAATACTAAAAATAATACCAGTCGGAATATACTTCATAAAGTGAGCGTACATTTTGTCAAGGAATCGAGTTCAAGTTCCAATGATAGTAAAAATTAAGAACGTTCCTTAATACTATCAAATTGGGACGGAAGCCGGCAAAAAATGAAAAGCTTCGGGCTCAGACTAAAAAATAGACGTGCTTTGCCCTTCTCTACATATAAAGTTACCTAGAGTACCATGCATAAGGATCGGACTTGAGCTACATCAGCACATAATTGTCAGTTTTAGTGAGTCAGGTTATTTGATCCAAATAAAAATACTGGATTCGCTGATAACGTTTGGCCATGCTGACCTACTAACCAAGAATACTCATTTGGTCGGTTCGGCGAAATTTAAATTTCGGATATTAAATGAAGCATTGCGTATTTGCAAATTTTAAACTTAAAAGTAAAACTAATTACGGATCGACAGATTTGGCTAAAATGCAGCAGTTTTACGTGTTTCTTTTCACACTTCCCCCTTTTTTCTTGAGTGAAGTATGATGGCTTTGAGTAATTTTATAGTAGTTGGCCTAATATAAAGACATATAAAACACTCCTCACTGATCGTTACAGCATGGCAGAATAGGCTAGAAAGATGAAAACAAAATATAACAAACGAAATTTATTAAGTTGCCCATTTTGTTTGTTATATTTTGTTTTCATCGTTCTAGTCTATTCTGCCATGCCGTAAAGATCAGTGTGCAGTGCTTTTTATGTCTTTGTGAAGATGTTTACTGATCCAAGTCTGCAATAGATCCGGCATTCTCAACGGTTTGTTGCAGTGGTCTTGCAGTATAGACAGTTGATTTTGGCCTAACATAACCCAGCGCAATTCCGGGTTCGGCATTGCCACTAGCTTGTGATGCTCTCCTGGAATATTATCGGGCGGTGCCCAACCTCGTACCCAGACCCCAGGTTCTTTTTAGCATGGGCGTGTGGCGTGGAAAACCGAAAGTACGCGGAATTGCCGACACACTCGCCTATTTGCGTATCGCGGACGTGCATGCGGTGGTAGACCGTAAAACAGCTCCTTCGTTCGCCAGAAATCCGAAAATCGGGCAGTCCGAGCGAGTTTTGCACGCCGTCATGAAGTTGGAGATAGGGGAGAGAAAGAGGTCGCGCAGCCGCCGGGGACAAAAGAAATACCCCTGAGGACTCAGGAGAGAGGCCATTTCTTTTTCCCCCCTGAATCCCGCGCTCTCTCCCCGTCTTCCACTTCACGACTGCGCGCCCAAACTTGCTGTTTTGCAGTCTGTCATGCTTTAAAAACAAAATTAAATTTCGCTAGAAATATTTTTTAAAGACTTCGAAACTACAAAACCACGATTGATCTGTCAGTTCTAATAATTATTAAAATACTGAAAATACTCCCTGTGACGTGACATTATCAGTTTTAACAATATCACTGTTTTTAATTTATTCATATCGTTTTTAACATTTTAGCATTTTCAAATATTTTTAATCTTTTGTAAACGCATTGAGTTTTTAAATGTGCGAATAAGAATATTTTTATTATTGTTATTATTGTTGTTGTTATTATTATTATTATTATTATTATTATTATTATTATTATATATTGATGATAAATAAATAAACAACTCATACAGACATGCTATATTTGACAATATCAAATTACTATGAAACTATCAAAGATAAGAACAATCAACTCAGGAAAGGTCAAAATTACAACAAAATCAAATTTCATGGCTTGTATTTGCACAAGAAACGTAACAGCGAAATTTATCGACTAATAGTAATAGGTTCACACGCAGCCAGTCAGCCGGTTGTTGTGAGGGAGGTATTGCTATGATTCGGAGTTCTTGGGAATCTAGTTGTAAATTGGCAAGTAGTACATCTTGCTCGAGTTTAAAAGCACTGAATTGTCTCAACTACTGGAATATTTTAAAATATCGAATGACTTTATGCCTTGGTCAAACGTACTTCTGCGGTTTCGAACTCAATCCGTGCTACCACCGACGTTATGTCCCCTGGGGATCCTGGGGATAAACATTGTAAATGTAGAATTAGCTAGAATTGATGCCGATTTGGACGTTCAACTTTATAATTAATATTTTTGCCGAACTTTTCCACTTCTCCATTTTATATTTGCATAATTTTTGCTTTGCATGATGGCATCACATTAAATTTTTTTGCATTTAGACTCGTATACCGCGCAACGCGTACGTCGAAACCAACGCCCTGATTCTCAAGCCAGGAATCACGTTCAGTAGTCAGCAGACATTAGTCGGGTTAAGATAGAGCGAGCGGATTTACGGTTCACACCCATAGCAGACTCAAGCACGGGCTCAGCCCTTTAGGAGCTTTGCTTCTGTTTTAGACATTCAATTACTTTAACACTTCCAGAAACTACCTATTTTTTTCTTTCACAGAGAACCAAAGCATCACCAGTGCATTTCTCGTGGAAAAATCGATAGTAACATGCATTATGTGATGCAAAGTTGTAGAAAGCCCCACTTCCTAGACAAGCAGATACTGAGATAGGCATCTTTCGCGAGAGAAATGGTTTGTGTACACTTATTTGGAGCCAGTTTAACTATAGCCGTTGAGTTTTTAAACTTAAAAATAGAAGCTACTCGGGTTATAGCCAGTGGGCAAGGCTTGTGAATATACGATATGGTCCGCTGACTGCTTTATGCAGCTTATATTGTTATTTGTTTCGGGAAAGATAAAGTTTCTTTGTGATTCATAAAGCTCCCTTTATGCTAGACTTGCCACAAGTCGACTCACGAATAATCAGTAAATCGAGCCAGGGACCTTTATGCCAGGGACGTAGAAAGCTACCCGACAGATACGGCACCCGCCGGACCAATAATTTCGACCAAAACTCACAACTGCAACTTTAAAGCTTGATTTAAAATGTAGACTGCAAAACAGCCCCTTCCTTCGCCACAATCCGAAAATCGGGCAGTCTGAGCGAGTTTTGGCGCGTGGTCGTAATTGGGAGATTGGGGAGAGAAAGAAGTCGCCCAGCCGGCCGCAGTCTATCTAAAATGTTTGTCGTGAACTTACTACAAGCCGCGTAAAGTTAATAGCTAAAACACTATCGTTTGCAAAATTTTCTTATCCTTCGGAAGACTGAGCTGTAAATACAAAAAAACAAAATACAATAAAAAAACAAATTAACTAATATCAGATTCTACTCTACGTGTGCAAGACCTGTCTTAGAGTACTTACAGCTGCCAAGTGTTTCAAGTACCTCAAAGACGCCATTAAAAGAGTACAGAGGCGGGTCATCGCTATTGTTTTCCCTGGAACACAGTACGACAAAGGACTGGCCAAGGTTGGTCTCTGCACTCTCAGTGAACGACGAGAGAAAGCCTGTCTCAGGCTCAGGCCTTTTCAATAAATTGCAAGTGATCCAAATCATAAACCGGCTTCAGTCGGCCGCCTTGGCTTCCCCCGCACTGCGTCAAAAACTCACATACAATCTAAGGAAAAAGCGAACTTTTAAACAGATGAAAGTGAAGACGAACTGATTCAAACAATCATACCAACCAGCCTGTATAACAACCTCGTTCCCAGGGTCTTCGCTAACGAGGTTGCCTGTATTAACGCAATAGATTTTTAACTCTTTAAGATTTTATAATTGTACTGAATTTTTAAACATTTATAAATTTCCATTATATGTAAATAAGTTTCCTAAATACGCAATTCAGCCTCTGGCTGTAATGTATTATATATTTAATAAAAACACTATCTAAAAATACAAATACAAAAGTCAAAAGGAAGTTGGTACTTGACCCACATGGTCACAATATAAGCCGATAAGGTTTTGTAGCGCGACCAAATGACCCCGGAGGTTTCTTTTTGCAGATTGAGATCAATAGAAACGTCATCAAGACTGCAGAGTTTCTGTCTTTTTTCCTACTGAGAGCTTTTCAGGACTGACGTTTTGTCACGTTGTCCAACTTTGGCACGTGTCGTTTTTATTTGCAACAACCGAAACGCTGAGCCAGTTTATAAAACGCTGACATATAATGTTACGCTATACAGTAAATCAGTTTATCCTATCGTGCACTATTATATTTCCTTCGAGTTCTGAACTGTTTAAATATTTGGAAAAGATGGTTTCTAAAGCAGAAATTGGACGGTGTACACTGATATCGATTATGCTGTTTATCAAGACGTGTGATCAATTTCTAGCAGCTTCGCGAATTCGGCTTTGAAGAAGGGCGGGAGCTCGTTACGCATGCGCAGTTTGACCTGTTTGTAGAACAAGCCATCGCTTCTGTCTGGCGCGGCTCTCAAGAGTTTACTTCTTTGCACAAGTAAAGTTGGAAATTCGGGACGTCAGCTCTGCTAAGCACCACAAAATACTCCAAACCCTTTGCACAGTGCATGTGTTAAAGCTTCCCAGGTTGTTGCGTTGGACGTGGTCGGAATTTTTAAACGAGAACCGCCAACGAGATGACAAAGACCGAGCGAGAAGCGTCCAGCCTTAGCCAGGTCAGAACGTTTTTCACTTTTTGTTTAGTTCATCTAGTGGATTAGTGTTAGGGACCAAAGTGATTCGTTCTGTCCTCAGTTCTAGAACACAAAATTTTAGTTATGCTGTGAAACGTTGGACGAGTGAATATGCATGAAATCCGTGTTTGAGAGTCATTCTGAAGGTGTGCCAACCTATTTGGTTCAACAAGACAGCACTAACCCAGTACTGTGAGCGTGTACGTGTATGCACATGTTTCATCTTTGTATTTTAAAATTCCTGAGAGATTACTCGTTTGTGATCATGGACGCCTTCTTGTTTACGAATACATGTTTCTTCGTAGTAGGAATCTTTTGAGTTCTACGGTAATTAGGGCAATATTTTGCCATATATCAGTTATGTTTTGAATTGGAGATTGACTTTGTATTCTGTTGTGAAGATTGTGCTATCTACCAGGCGCGGACGCGTGTTTACAAAATTTGAAAAGGTTTTTGTAACGAGTTGCATATATGCTGCAGAGTGTTGTCAAAGGGGCTTCTCGATCGTTCAGTTTTGTAATGATTTTACAGCACTTGTCACTTGAACGCTTTGTTGTGATTTCAGAGAGAAAAATCAAAGTTTGCGACCTTCGGGTGATCGTTTCGAATACGTCACATTTACAAGCTGTTCGCCACAGGAATATGAAGTAGATTTTAAAAATGTAGCTTCAGTGAGTCTGAGATTGAATTTTCGAGGAAGATTGTGACTTCTTGGTTGTATATTTAGCGTTCTTGTAACACATATAGATACAGACACCGATGTGCCAAACGCTTTCACTTCGGGCATCAGAACGCTACGAGAAAGATGAAAAAGATATGACTTGAAGTTTTATCGGCCGATCAAGAAACTTATAGCTAGTTTCCACTTCCATCAAATTTTTAAACCTTTCGTTAATTCGGGAGTATTGGGGGGCGTGCGCTAGAACAGAGTGCGAAAACCACGCCTGATGAGTATAGCTAGTGCATCCCTGGGAGAATTGCGGAACTTGTCGATCACAATATTTCCGAGTACTTTAATCTGTAACACAGTGATATATAAAATGACGAATGTCTTTTAGAGTGACTTAGTGTCAGTTTCATGAAATGCACATTACTGTGTAGATGTTTATATTTTTGCAACCGCTGAATGATCTGAGATAATTGTATGTCTACCACAGTAAGAAGAAAACAACATTTAAATATTGAAAAGTTACAGCACAAAAAAAGTTCCTAATTCTTTTTTATTTAAATTTGGCAAACCTATTTAAATCTAGACTATTCCTAAATTAAGTTTTCAATTGAGTATCATTTCCCATTCTTGATTAATATTACTTCACACAATCGTATCTGCTGATAAAGTCTTGACTTAAATTTTGACTTAGTAAACAAGATGAAAAAAGTACGATGTCAGGAAACTTCCTGTTACAGTTTTAGTCTGTTGAAGTTGCTGTTTATGTTAAATTTACAAATTAGAATATTTTCTAGACAAAGAGTTGTAGGGTTACTGTAGTTAGCATATTTTATTTAGATAGTTTTACTTTAATGAGAAGACCCAACTGTTTTCTGAATCTTAAATAAGAGACTGTTTACAAAGAGATGTGGTAGCCTCAGTTCTAGGATTAGTCACTTCACATGTCTGGCTATAGGATTTTGTAAAAGAAACTAGATATAATGTGCGCTCTGATTGGTTGAAAGCTGTTTACTGTAACTTGATGGAAAACATAGAAATTTGTTGTTTATGTAATGTCTGCATTTATTTAATAAAGGAAATAGAAAACATTTCCTGTGTTTTCCACTGAGTTATAGTAATATTTATGCAAGTTTGGGAGAATGCAAAATAGCTGTGGAAACACTTGCCTATGGCTCATGCTACCACAGCTATTTCTATTTCTTAAATCTAAGGCATTTAGAACTTTATCTTGAAGCAGCACTTTCTTGGAAATTTATAGGCTTATATAAATTCCCTTTCTATTTTTTAACTGTTTTTGTCTTCTATACCAGGGCTTCTGTTGTTAATGGTCCCTGACATACTGAAACACCAAAGGACACACTAAAACATTTTGCTGAGGGTCCCATGGGACGCACTAGAATAAAACAAACAGTTCTGCAGTGTTCTCCCTATAGCATGGTGCAGCATTCAACTCATGCTGAGTGTTTCCTGAAAATAAAGCAGATGATCGTAAGATTATAAATTACAGATTACAAAAGAAGCTGGCAATGTTTCCCGGGGGGGGTGGGTATTCCCATACATAACCTATACAGTAATGTGCCACCCGAAAGGGTATCATTTTTGGACTTACTGTAATAAACAGGGTATGGGATTTTGACTTGTGATTTTAAACAGGGTATGCAAATCATTCATATTTCTGTCATAGACAGGGTATGATTTTTATCTTGTCTCAAAATATACGTAAACAAAGTAATTAATTTAGTATTTGCAGTGGGTGGCACACCCCTACCCAAACTTTAGTCGAGTATCGCCCCCGGGCAATGTTTACGATCGCTAAATTGTTCCATGTTGTTCTATGTGTGCCCTTTAAAGGCAAACCAGACACAGGATGTGCTTATATGTTAATGGGAAGCATGATCTACATTTTTGTGGTTCACATTTTGGATGAAAAGTGGACAATTTTGAAGAGAAAATATCTTTTTTCTTCTGTGCTAAAAATCTGAAATCTTGGATCACGTGAGACATCCTAGTTCCAGGCACCTTTGATATGTTCCAGCCATCCTCGGGATGATCGTGTAACAAAAGAATGGGCTGTGCTTTTGTTTGATGTTGTTTATAATGTACTTTGTCTGCAAAAGTTCTAAACAGTTAAAAGCCCCAGCACACTAGTCCTAGTTCTGGGGGTACTCACTTTGGTTTTGGGTAGTAATGTGCTCAATTTTATTACCTCATTTTGAAGGAAAGTCGATTGCCCAGAGTCTAAAAACACAGATTTTCCAGAAATTGCTACCCCATTTTAAGAGTAGCAAAATAATTATACCCCATTTCAGAGCAAAACCGTCAAAACCCTACCCTGTTGGGCCGCGTATAAGGTCTGTATCTAGCAATGTATATTGTATAGGAGTACCATCCCCTAGAACACCAGACTGTCGACTTTTCACTGGAAGGCTGCAGGTTTTTGTTATTGGGTTCAAAGTTGTTGGGCCAGATAGCACACGTCGCACTGCCTAGTTGGTTACTATTATTAGCGACTATTAATTTAGCAAATTAGTTGAACTTGTGGAAAATTATTAAATTTATTTAAGTACTGATATTAAAATGTAATTTTTTTAAATGCGTTTCCATCAAACATCTTAGAAAGAAAAGCACTAAAGTTGATAATTGCTAATTCCTATAGAAACTTGGTTAAAAGTAGAAGCCACTAATAATAGTAACCTTGAGGTTTTTTATTGCAAGTAGTGAGTGTGGAATTGAGCCAAAATGCAGTGCCAACATATAGCAGTCATAATTTCTATTGGTCACTGTATGCACACACTAGCCAACAAGGCTTGGCAGGATCCGATGTCTTTAAAACTAGCACTGTCAGATACCTCCATTTTTGTGATGATGAAGGGCTAGCACTCAAAATGTCGACTCAACTCTTTCACCCTCATAGCGGAAAACATAACATATCAACTTTTGGTTGATCAATCCCATCATCTCTCAGATATTGTCAGATGGCCACTGAATGTTGTTATAGACTGGCAATTAAAAATTATTTTTCTGACTACAAAAACTCAGTGTGCTGCAGGTTTTATCCTGTTTCATTGGTGATGGTAAATTCCAATCTTAATGCTTGGTTAGCATACGTCTATTAGCCAGAAATACAACTGCAACTTTGGTTATGGTAAATTCTCATCTTAATGAAAATAAAGGAAATCAATTGATTTCAATATTTAGAAAGCATTCTATTGGTTATGTGGGTAAGTTTCTAAATTTTTAATATAAATAAGGTGAAAATCAGAAGTAACTAGTATATATAATTTATTGTATCAACAACTACTTTTTAAGATTTGTCAAATTTAGTGTTATAATCTTGTTGATATATCTCGATGCATCCACAGATGTTTCTCTGTTTTCAGCAATCAATGTAATTTTATGTTTTGATATATTAAACAAGAATTTATTGAAATTGAAAGGATAAATGCAAAATGTTTTATTTATGGTATCCACTGTACATGTACCTGCAAATAGTGCCATTAAATTTTTATAACAGAAATATTCCACAAGATAAGTCTATTAGTATTTATTAAACATATACTACTGGTCAATTTTGAACTTTAAAGTTTTCGCCATATGAATATTATCACCATCTTTTCAATGCAATTGTAAGAACTGGACTAAATAACAAAAATGATTTCTGTGCAAAGGGTTTGAACTGTTTCAAAGTTAGGACATTGCTGGTTTAACAAAGAGTGTGTTTGGCTGTGAAAGACATAAATATCTACACAAATATTTTTATTCCTTGCCCTGTAATATTTTAAAATTTGAAAAGACAAAGAAATTCCCAAACTTTTAAACCAGATGACAAGAAATCACAACCTGGCCATGCATTTATTTTGCATCTCATGAAGAGTAGAAAGGTTGCAATTGGTAAATACTTCATTGATTTCTTAAAATTGAAGCATCATGTGTAATTTATCAATTATCTTTTATGTCTGTTCTGTTTGTACGTGTAGTTGTTATAAGAATTGCAGTCTCACAAAATAATCCAAGGTATTGAGATTGTTGTGTATTTTCATTGTATAATAATATTTCAAAGGTGGTGTTTTGTTTTGATTGTATATGTACAATTTCTTGGCAAATTGCTTTTGGTTAAGAAAACTGACTTGTTTCTAGCTTATTAATCTTTCAACCATGAGTGACCAGAATAACCCTCAAACTGCTGATTAAATGATAAGCTGTGGTTTTGTATATTAATTTATGCATGATGAATATTCAATAACATTACAATATACCATGGATAAGGTATGTGTTTCTTAGCTCTGTAAATTAATGTATATAGTTGTGAAATTTTATAATCATGAAGTAGAGATTAAAGCCTATAATTATTTATAATAATTTATTTCGTATCTTATTAAACACTTTTCCTGCAGAAGATAATATTATTGTGTGATAAACCTGGCAATATTTTCATCTCAGGTTTAGTAAGATGAAGAAGCTGTAAAATTTTGTTACAGCTAAATGCATTCATGAATGTGAGGCCAGTAACTAAAAATGTAACATTTTAGTTTTCCAATGCAGGTCTTAGCTCGACTGTAGTGAATTTTGAAAATGAAATTGCTGCCTCAAAATGTAGAAATCATGACTTGCTGTCTGGGTTGTGGTTTGATGACAGTTGAATTTACATTTTTAATTATCATTTTTATTTTTGATAAAACAGTCAATTCTAAGCGTCCTAAATGCATGTTGAAGATTTCCTGTCAGTAGTATTTAATTTGTTTTGGAGTTGCATTGCTTTAAAAAAAGAATCCACTAATGGTTCTGTGACATTTTTTTGTTCTGTTGATTCTAATAAATAGCACTATAAAATAATGTACATTTGGTTCAATCACTGATTTCCAAACAATATTCAAATTTTGTAGACTTGAATGGAAAATGCCATAGTCAACGTAGACTTCAAAACTAGAATGTTATGTTTGTATAATTTACTGGTCTGACATGAACATGTTTAATAGCTGTATTAGGAATTTGTTATAGCTTACGTGGTTGTGAGGAGATAGATGTGTAGATTTTTTCTTTGCATGTATCTCACAGTTGAGTAAAACTTCTGAACAAGTCGGATATTGTTCACACTATGAGTTATAATTATGAGCTAACATGTAATAGGGTTCGTATACCCCTTGGAAATCCTAGAAAGTCCTGGAAAAAGTCCTGGTAAACTGACTCCTGGAAAACTAAATCAAAATCTCACCTCTCTTAAAATAGTCTGTTTTGTTATAAATTCTGTCTCAAAGATCTATCAAAAGTACCAACTTTCTGTTAACTATGATCAAGCAAAGTTTTTCCCAGAAAGGAAATTGTCTGGTAGGACATTTTCTTTATGAACCATAGCCATGTGCTGGCATTAGTTGTTAGTGGTATTTCCATTAGGAGAACCCTAGGGGTTGTGAATGGCGCTACAAAACTCAAGGGTCTTAGAAAAATTCAGTCCAGTCTCAGAATCTAGGAAATTTTTTGAATGAGTCTTGAAGTCTTGGTTTTTGCTTAAGGTTCTCTCTTCTTCTCTTAGAATAGAGAAGTCTCAGGCTAGAGTCTCGGGCTCAGATTTTAAACCATGCATTTTGGCATCTCGGAAAGTCTCGGATTTTACTATTTGATGCCCCTAAAATGTAACCCTGGGAATCCCCAGGAAGAAGCCTATAAGAGTCCTGGAAAGTTCTTGATATTTATCATTTTGAAAGTATGCAAACCTTGATGACATGTACTGTTCTTTCTATTATCTGCACAATGAGATAACTACTGTATAGTATAGGCTGCACTAGTTTTACAAGATTTCTGGTCCAAAGTGAAGGTGTGGCATATCTAAGGGTACAAGCAAGTACAGGTTATAGATACCATATTTCTTGATGTTAATTATTGTTACTGATGTTATCAAGTGAAGAATCCAGACGTGTGTGTGTGTCTCTGTTTGCATTAATTTTATAAAAACAAAGTATGGAGGCACTGCAGTTTTGTTATCTTTGTTTAGAGTTCATTCAAATCTGCCAAAAACTGTAGGAATTAAACAGTGAAAATAAAGAAATTTTATTAAAAAAAAGGTCATTTACTTGCCTGCCTTGCTGTAGTTCATGTTGAAGTATAAACTTTTTTCCCCAAAAAATTGGCTCAAAGTTTGGGGTGCGGCCCATCTAAGGGTGTGGTCTGTACAGGGTATATATATATATGGTATACATGCACATACGTGTAGGTGTTTGTTGCAGATAGAGCTATTTTAACTTTCAGTTTTACATCTGAGACCAAATAATGATCAGTGGCACATAAATGTCCATGTATACTAGCCACTCATGAACACAAGTATCATGCTGATTATAAGGGCTGTTTACTTCCCAGTAAAATTCTTCAGTATAAATTACAGTCATGTGGTAAGGTGGCTCCCACCTGTTTCTCATTTTTCTATGCTACTGAATTTTACAAAAAGTGTACTCAGAAGTCATGGCAGATTGTTGCCAGTTACTGGAGGCTGGTGTTATAACAATTTTTCAGCTTATCAATTATAGTGCCATACTGAAAAAAATGTGCCAAGTGTTTTGCGCATGTAAATAGAAAGCACAGCACAGAAACACAGAAAGTTTTATGTTAGTAATTTGTGCTGAAGCTAAACATTTTTGGATTGAAAGCTTTTGGAGAGTTGAAATGACCCTCTTGCCCCTATGATGCTGTTTGCTACTAAATTATAAATTAAGGTAACATTTTATTTTTGTCATTCCAGGTTGATGTGGCATTTCTGAGGGCAGCCAGGGCTGGAAACATTGAGAAAGTACTCAACTTTTTGAATGAAGATGGTGATATAAATACCTCAAATGCAGTAAGTTGATGACTTTTATAATAATAATATTCATTTGTTATTTAGCCTGTGAACAGACTCTCCGGCAGCAGAAAGGGAGAAAATCAAGACGAAAGAACAAATGGGAGGAGGGGGGTGGGGGAAGGAAAGGGGAGAGTGTGTCTACAAACTATACAAAAAAGCCTTCCAGTGATAGCAGCTTCTGCTATCACCACTGATTGGTCAGATCTGTTTGTATTGACTGACATGTAACACACACAATTTACATATGGCATGATTTCAGTGCTGGGGCCAAGACATGATTAATACCTCTGCTGCATAAGCTCAAAGAACTTTGGGATTTAGTCGAAGATCGGACACCAGTTGTTGTTGCTCCACTTGTTTCAGCAATGAAAGACAATGTTGATCAGTAAAACAGAATTGGTAGAAGAGCATTTGCCATCAGAGTACGCAACAGTTATTTGTTGTTTATAGACTCTATAGTGATTATACCTTGATGACTGATTCTAATTTCTTGCTCTTAATTTCATGGAGCATTAGTTTCCTTATAATAATGTAATCTCTCCTACTGCCCCACTGCCAGCACTATGCCCCAGGAGGGAGGGTGCAGGGGTTTATACTGACTAGTACATAAAGTTTTTTGAAACTCAAAAACCATTTAGAACTGTTTTTTAATCAAGTGACACACCATAGTTATGTAGAGTGTCGTCAATGAGATCAGTGCTTTTGATGCTAATTCTGATTATTGATCACAGAATGGCCTGAATGCTCTGCACCTTGCATCAAAGGAAGGTCATGTGGATGTTATGCGAGAGCTTTTGAGAAGAGGCGCACCTGTCAATGGAACAACAAAAGTAAGATCTGTACACAGTGTCTGTATGCCCCTGCTGTTACTGTAATGCAGCTGTTTCATAAAATAATTAATTGCTGCCGTCAGGCAGCAGACCTATTCTAGACACGATCGATAGGCCGGGGCTCCGGATGTCAGGATGATTCTCCCCAGTCCATCCGAATTATGCGCGCGGATACCAAGCCCCGGGACGCGCATGTCATCTGGAGCT
>JANVCK010208727.1:0-10505 GCA_026546655.1 Epizoanthus illoricatus | reverse complement strand
GGGGGATTTGACAGTGATTAACTGCCTGTGGTGGGGATATTTGACCATTTTAATCGAATTCTGACAAGTATGTACAGCAAATGAGTGACTAATTTGACTGTCAATGGTTGCCTCGGGGTAGGGAATTTGAACAGAAATCGTTATCTGAGTTCAAATGCCCGGCTACAGCTTAACATTGATAGGTGCATTACTGACATCTTTTCTGTGCTCCCTTGGCCTACGATCCCAATCATAAACCTTTCTTTTTAACGACTTTCTTTGATTTGTACGTAATCTGTATCGTGTACTGGATTAGGGGTTTTTGCTCTTTTCTTTCCTCAGTTCCATTCACATGGTTTCAAAGTTGAGGGGGAAGTAGCTTCATTTTCCTGTTTTTGTTTTTTAGGTTATACCATTTACCAGCATCAATTTTAGATCGACTTTTTTTCTTATAGCAATGCAACTGCGGACTCTGGTTATTAGTTCTTGCTTCCTACTGCCTTTCCTCTCACCGTGATATTCGAGCCATCTTTTTAACTGCTCTACAGAATACTCAGATGGATCTTTCGTAAATAAAGCCCCTGGCACTTCCCCTTTGGTTAATATGATTTCTTGCATGATTTTAGTGTTAAAGCATGAAAAATCACACCTAAAATAGGCGACTAGCGACCACAATATTTTTATGTAAAGTTGGAGCAACACTTGCACACGTGTTTGTCCGCAAATCTATCCCATAAAGGGAAAATCGCGACGTCATTCGTGGAGAGTGCTATTTTGGCACTATATTACTGTGAGCCAAACAGAAGGACAACATTTTTCAAATTCTCAACCATGTAATACTTTCTTGACTCCAAATATCCTGTGAACTGCACATCATGGTTTCTAAATACTTTACTTTATAAAACCGATAAAAAACTAAGCAAACTGGCACAAAAAAGTTACTTCTCCCTATAATAATTCAAATTAAGCCTTCTATCGACTTGGGTCGGCTTCAATCAGAAGTTGTCTGACTTTATAAACATATCTATTTGTATAGACTGCGCTAATGCCTCATTTATCTTTAGTTCGTTTTGAATCATGTTCATTTCTTTAATGGTCTCGTGCTGCTGTTTCTCAAACTCCTTTAATTGTGATTTTTCTTCTGGATGCTTGTTTATTACCCCATAATGGAAAACAGTTTCACAACACTGATGTGGGCAATACAGTCAGTTATGTCCTTCCTGTTGATGGCAGTTTCCGCATGTAGGTCCTGTTCTTGTTTGCTTAAAAATATTATGATAACTGTCAATCCATTCTGCAATTTTATTTGCCTAATTTCAAGGCTTCGCAATTTTTCACGCCGATTTTACAAATATCTTTCAAGTGGAGTTTGAAAGGGGAGGGAAGGATTTGTCATTCTGTTCGATGTTGAACAACATGCAGTTGCTGATCCAGATTGAGTCTGAGCTTGTCCCGATCCCGACACAGCCAGTACTGCGTCCACATACACAAAATTTAAACTGTGGCGGCTGGATTCTCTTAAATTTTGTTTGCACTTGAAGGACTTAACGTGTGGGTTTACACTTGAGCTTTTCTTCCACCCCATGCAATCGTCTTCCACTCCAGTTGTTGCTGACGATCGCGTGTCGGAAGAGTCATGCCTTTTTGTTTGCAAAAATGCTGGGGATTCCAAAGCTGCTGCATGCATTCGTACTCTTTTGTAATCTTTATCAGGAACTGTCATGGCTGCCCCAAGCATTTCCATGAAATCGCCCTCGTCATCTAAGTTAACACAAGTTTGATCATCATCCGAATATCAAAGCCTCATTGTGTCTCTTGTCAACTGCTGCAAGGATGCACACCTCGAGGTAATATCCAGTATCAAGTCTTCAACTCTGTACAAACCACACTGGATATCATTAGCTTTAACTTTGAAGTTAATCCACTTTTCCATTAGGGGATCATTTGATCCACTGTACTCGATTTCGATTTGACATTCCATTGATTTGATGATTTGGTCGTTTTTTACAACAAACATAAAGAAAGGCCTGCCATATAAATTCCAAGGGCTTCTCCGTGGTTTTTGCTGGCACGCCCACACAAATAGGTGATCATGTGGTGTCGAAACAGCACCATGTGATGCACATTCCATTGACTGTAGACCGATTTGAAATTCACTTGTGGTTATTCAAACTGTCACTGTCGGTGCGACAAAAACACATGGGGTGTCTCGGTCTACTGGGAAGAGTAGTACCAAAATGCACAGAATACAAATACATGTTACAGCTAGAATTCGTGAAACTTTGTACTGTTTGTATTTGGTTAATTTGGTTGCTCAAATGATGCAGTCATTTCCTTCATGATTGTATCTTCTTTTCCTGAGTTCATGAGAACTTTATTTCGTTTTGCTTGCGAAAGCACCTGCTCAAAGTCCACTAATCTTTGTACTGCTGTTATAAAACATATTCTTGCTCTACTATATGTATCGAGCACTCTCTGTCCCAGTGACATCAACCACAGTGTGTAATATATTGATTATCTCTTTCCAGGTACACCAACCATGCAGCTTTACTTGAAAACTAGAAATATATCGAAATCCATGAATGCTTGGCTTACAAATATAATAGAGAAATATAATTGAAAGTTGATAAAGCCCATAATGGCCGCTTTACTGATACCAATCGACACTCCATGGGGTACATCAACCCAAATCTAGAATTTTCTACACCATACCATATACACAATGTATGCCTCATAATGGTATAAAAGTGGGCTAGATTGAATTAATATAATTTAACTGGAACATTTCCTTGTAGCTGTGTTCTAACAAATGCAAGTTTTAGCTTAAACAACTTTGAATGGTATACAGTGGTCTATAATGTACAATGGTTAACACAAATAGACAATGGAAACCTATAAAAGTATTCTATTAATTGGCGTAGACCGTTGTAGAACATTGAAAAACTGAAGTAAATAATAATAATGGAAGTGCTTATATAGCGCATCCCACGTAACGTCTCGATGCGCTTTACATGTGTAGATACACGGCACCACAGGCAGCCAGTTACAGTAGAGATGTAGGCCACAACACCGTGAATGCCTGGTAAAGGAAAGCATTGTTTCTCCTTTGTACAAGACTAACATGTCAAAATAAATGTTGTAAAGCATTTCGGGCAAGGTGGGACGTCTCTTTGCTGATCCTGAGCTATTTGGTGCAAAATGTTGAAAACTCTCCAGCGTACTGCCATCATCTCAGTCTCCTGCTGGTCAATGACTCCATTCTCCAAATATAACAGTGGGTGTTTGCTTGTACAAAATATTGGTGTGTTTTGTCAAACACGAGATCTTTCGCATAGTGTGTCTTAGGTGCAGGCATATGCACAGTCTGTCCCTCCAACATTAGCAAGAGGTGTTGCCACAGAATTATCTGTTGAGACCACCAGAAGTTGTTCAAAAGATACATTCACACTGTTCTGCACCAACCCAAGCAAATGTACTGCAAGTTGGGTTGCAAGAAGTTTATAAATCAAGTTCAATGGATTGAGCATAAATGTTTTGGCACACTTTGCTGGTCCAACAATCATTACTTTCCTGTACTTTGCATTGCCTTGCTCAAGGAGATCTTTTGCTGTATTTATATATACTTGTACATTAATTGTATTGTTTTGCAAGACTTAAATGGCACACTGAATCCACTCTCCATTACAGTGTGCAGTGCATTCGCTACACCCCGCATCACGAAAAATATCTAACCTGCTCTGCTTGGAGTGATTTAGAAATTTTTAAATTTAGAACAGTTGTCCAATCGCAGGACAATTTCAGGGGTAGAGAAACTGTACTGCCCTTTCCATGCAACTCTTTCCTGACTGCAGCTTTGCAGCATGCACAATAATACATCGTCATGTCCCACAATCAGATCCTCAATTAGTCCGAGAGGCCACTTGCTCCTTGTTTCTATTATGTTCCTCTGAGCAAATGATCACCACATCCCCTCTTGCAGGCACACATTCTCCAGTGCCCACATATTACTGGTTGCTCGGCCCTTTGAGGTACTCGGTGTACTGCCGCCTTGACACTGCCTCCTTGCATTTGAGTAGGTACTTGGCTCACTTGTGCAACCCTTACCCCTCCAAGTTGCTTGGGACTAGTTCTGGTAAGAAATTTGGTTTCAGAAGGAGTAGCGCATTTGGTGTCAGGATTAATAGCTGGACATCATCCTCTATGAGTTATCTCAATGTCCAGGAGGACTTCTGCAAGTTTGGTCTAAGTCAACATTGCTTGCCTGATCGTCTTGTAGAGTGCAGATTTGACTAGTTCGATTAGAAGCTCAAACTGGCTGCCCTACCATGATGCAAGGCTGAGCTTGAATTGCCACATGATATAATTCTGTGTAAGGAAATCGTTGAATTTCTCTTCCTTGTACGTCTCCACTTTTCTGCTGTGACAAAGGTTTCTCCATTGTCAGAATATACCTTGGTTGGTTGCCCTCTTCTGGCAATGAACCGCTTCAAGCTGCAAATAAAATTGAGGTTGAACTCCCAGCACAATCACGATGTTTAGTAAATCACAGCTATTTCCCTCTCACTTCACAATTCACAACTACTGCATAAATATCAAGCTATGCTCATATTTATCTTAATTTCTGGGAACTTAACACACCTGATACACCCCCAAACACACCAAAAACACCCCCCAAAATCCTTAACTAATCCTAAATCTTATAATCTAATTGGTTAACTGTTACTTATCTTCTTGACTATAAACTTGACCGCTAGTAATATGTTGGGCATCTCGTATCTTTATCTACTTAGCCTAATATCTCACTTCCTGTTGTCACACTAACTAAAGTACCCTCAGGCACTATATTTACACTATTCCAATATCAAAGATAAATATTATATTTTAACACTGTCTCTAACAAGATAGATAGATATGTTTATTAAAATACCTTGGTTGCAGCTTGTAAACTGAGTTAAAAAGTTTTACATCATGTATAAGGATATGAAAATATCACAATTCGATATTTGATACATCATGATTCAATATATTTGGTAAAAAGTAAATGTTCTTTGTCTTATCTCCCAGAATAATAATGCGAGAGTCCATTGATATTCCAGGTACTAAAGGATAATCTATGCGTCACTATAATTATAATAATATCAAGCAATGAAAAAAATGTAGGATAAATATGTATCTCGAATGCTACTATCTAATTAAATCTGCTATAAACTATGAATCCTGCAAATAGTTCTCTCTAAATGACGAGTTGAACATGCAAAGAAAGATAAAATAAATATGAAAACATGCTTAAAAATAGCGTACTACAAGGTAGTTAGCCTTCGGGATTTGAACGAGAACGTTAACAATTTTATACACTAGAGTTGGCCGTAAATTACATCTCTAAATTACATGCTCAGATCTTGCCAGCCAGTTGTTTTCAGCATGTCTGAAACACTGCTGTCCCATCTGTAATTGTCATAGGTAAACCTTGCTGCTCTTCGCTGAACTATGTCTAGTTTTAGAATGTCCTTTTTCAAGTATGGGTCCCATACTGTACAGCCATACTCGAGTGAAGATTCTACAAGTGACATATAAGCCCATTCCTTTAACTTCTGGGGACAGGCTCTCGGGTTTCTTCTCAGGAAGCCAAGAGTGCTATTAAGTTTTTTTGTAATCTCGTCGATATGGGTACTCTACTTCATGTCATCACTTAGTGTGATGCCCATATAAGGATGATACTCGACTGCGGTTATTTGGGACCCACCGATTGTTTTGTCGTAGATGAAGAGGGTACAAGATCTGTTTACGTAGAAGGCATAACACTTCTCGGTGTTAAATTTCATGCCCCATCTCTCTGCCCAGGACACAGGTTCCTCAAGATCCTATTGCAATATGTCTTGATCATTACTGGACTGTATTAATCGATAGATTAGGCAATCATCAACAAATAATCTGCACTGTGACTTAACAACTGATGGAAGGTCATTAATGAAACACAAGAATAGCAACGGACCAAGGACCGTTCCTTGCAGGACTCTAGACTCACCGTGTATTGATGTAGATGAGATGCCATTTATCACCACCTGCTGTTGTCTAGATAGTGAGGAAGTTCTCGAGCCACTTATTTACTTTCCCATTAATACCATATTTTTCTAGCTTTAATAATGCAGCAATAGTTGGTGGGGCACGGCGTCAAATGCTGTACTGAAATCAAGGATTGCCATGTCAATCTGATCTTTTTGGTCAAAATGCTTAAGGATATCACGTAAAGTTACAACTAGCTGGGTCTCACATGAATAACCCTTCCAGAAGCCATGTTGTACATCAGATAGAATACCATGCTTGTTGAAATGGAGCAAGAAATGTTTGCAGATTATGTGCTCAAACAATTTGTAACATATGCTTGTGAGGAATATAGGTCGATAGTTTGCAGCTAGATGGCTGTTCCCTTTCTTGAATATCGGTGCAATGTTAGCATTCACCCAGTCACTGGGTAGCTCTCCAGTATTAAGTGAAGTGATGTAAATTACCTGTAGAACTGGTGCTATAGTAGGAGCCAGTTCCTTGAGAACTCTGTTTGGGATGATATCAGGTCCAGGAGCTTTATTCTCTTTAAAGCCTGGTTTTCACTAGCGACGCAAGCGCAAGTGCAGTGACAAGCGCAAGCGCAACAACCCTTATTTCACCGTGAAAACGGGCTTGACGCAAGCACAACGACCGACGCAAGCACAAGCGCAAGGATGAAAAAGTTTTCATCTCCTTGCACTTGCGCTTGTCACTCTGTTTCCTCGGGCGTCCGCATGTCTGGCATTTCATTGGTCACTTTCGATCCACTGTGAATTCGATCCGTCTATCAACAAGAAACATGCGGGCAAGTCTTGCGCTTATTTCATGTTTCGTTTTCACTTGACACAAAGCTCTTGTGCTTGCGCTTGCCACTGCGCTTGTGCTTGCGTCGCTAGTAAAAACCAGGCTTAAGATTTAGCAATAATTTCTGTATTCCTTCAGTGTTTATCGTCAGGTCATCTATAGTGGGGAAATTCCCCTCCATTGATGGTGATGCATTATTAATGTCTTAATGTGTAAATACAGACTGAAACTGTTTACTGAGTAAGTTTGCCTTGTCACGATCCTCATCATGTAACACCCCACTCGCTTTGATTGATGAGACTCCAACATTATCTTGTCGTTTTGCTCTTTCATAATTCCAGAATGGTTTGGTGTTGTTTTCCTTAAGGCCAGAGTTGAGTACATCATTTATGTAGTTCCACTTTCAACTCTGCTTATGCATCTTAATTATTCTCTGGAGCCCATCTCCGATGTTAGTTTTTAGTTTTTAATGCTGAGGATAAACTGAAGAGAAACACATTACCCATGGGTTTATGTGTATGAAAGATGGATGATTGGGATATTATGAAAATCGCAAGAATTTCAGCTGATTTCATGAATTGAAACTACCAAAATTTTCCAAACGAATGATATAAATTGGCAGTATCACCAGCCTTTGCATTTGGTGTTGCCTGGCGTGACACAACTTGGCATCTAACTGAGCTATAATCTGTGCAGGCTTTCGATTTTAATTTGTTCATACTTTGTGCAGCTGGAACAGGTAATGTACTCGACTGTGAGTGTGAAGAATGACTGCTGCAACTGTTGATCTTGGCACCATTTTCTCTCATTTGAACTTCAAAATCCTGTTTTGAAGCGTTTAAGTTCTAACTTCTTTGTCTTGACAGCAGTTTTCTTCTGTTACAGATCAATGTTTTATGTTCTGCACTTCATACTGGCACATACATCCCAGCCTTCCAATATTTCCTATATTTTTATGGAATCCTATAAATGTGAATTACAGATAGACAAACAAAACATTCCTGAAAATAAATATATTCTTATAAATTAAGTTCAAACCAGAAATTTAAAAAAAAATGAAAAACTGACCAGCAAATACAGCAAATAGAGTTAAAATTGTTTGTTTGAATTAATAGATTAACATTTTTATATAGGTACAAACCAGAACAAACCCAACACAACAAATTGTGAACAGTAACAAGAACTAACTGTCCGAAAATTCTGATGTGACTTATGTGTTCATTGTATACTGTGAAAGATATCAGCTTCAGTACAGGTTCCAAAGTTGTACTTCTGGTTCTCGTTCCGACTCACCAACTCGTTTGCCAAATCAACTAGTTGGACTTTGTCCATTCGTGTCTTGTGCGCATTCAGCATGTCAACATGGTTGAACCTTCGCTCGTAGCCATGTTTTCATGCGTCTTGCCATTGAGAATGATCTTTTGCCAGTTGCTGTGGTTGCAGGACTGACGTGGAGCAGTTTCCATATGATGATAAACTCGCTGATCATTTGTTTCTTTTTGGAAGCAAGGCTCTTCACAGCATCCAATATATCTGCGAAGCTTTTGATCTTTCTAGCCTTCATCAGCAGTTTAAAAAATTTTAATTGGGGAAGAAGATAATCGTATTTTATGTCTTCTGCGTAGTTTGCTCTTACAAATTCCATTTCAGAAGAAATGTCTTTGTTGTTTACAAAATTAATCAGAAGACTTTTGAAGTCAACAATATTAACAGAGTCATTAACTACATTCATACTTACCGCGTACTTTTTCTGTGCAACGCAGGAAGTAAGATGTTCAATGTCAGCAGTATTTAAAGTACAAAAGTCTGCCCTTTGCACTGCAAAGAGGAACTCATTATGCAGTGAGATACATTTCTTGTCAGAGCAGTAACTGGTTTACATGACATATATTGCTTAATATAATAAAAGAAAACAAAATAAGCATTGTTGTTAGTAACATTAACAAGTCTGTGGGTGGAAAACCGTAGGTCAGCTTCTGAAAGTGCCTCAATAAGTAGTGTTACCTGTGCGTTCATCCAAAAGTATTGTGTGTACTTGGGCTCAGAAATAGATGGCAACACATGTTGGTGTTCCTTACCTGTTGTTGTGACATTCTGTATGCTATCCTGCGTAAACATGCCATAATAATTAGAATATAATAATTTGGAACTGATATTGGGCTGTTTACAGGTAGCTGATCAACAGCACTTTACATAATATAAATAATTAAATATTTAAAATATTTTCAAATAGTGATAAACATTATCCTCCACAGGCAACTCTAATTTGTGTTTTGGCGACGGATATACTAATTGGTGCAACAGATATAGTAATTGATAATTCAGTGATGGTGAGTGATAGTAAATGAGCATAGGTGATGGCAATGGGACTGGGGGAAAGCAAAGTGTGGAAGGGGGCAGAGAGAGAAAAAGGCAAGGAGAAGTTGCCTGCCTTAAATGGCAGTGTTTGGACATGCATCTTCACCCCGTGGACTTCAACCTAGACCCTACTACTCTGGGGAATAGTTTGGTCATCAAAATTACGAACCGGATCAGTGTGGGTAGAATATTTATAGCAGTGTCAGGAAAATCATGGCGTTGGCAGAACTGAAGTTGAAAATACCACACAATGTGAAGAGCACTCTGCCCGGCTTTAGCTTAGTATAAAAATATTATTCGTAAAGTGAAAGGAAAGTGTCCAAGCTATTTGTGATGATGGAGGCATTTGAGGAAAGGAGGGAAGCTAAAGGAGTGATGAGTCGATGAAAACAAGTGCAGCAGTAAAAAATACCACATTCGTTTTCCTTTCCAGTTATATATTGGGTAAACTTGTCGAAAACTTTGCTGGTCGGTCTGCCACCTCTAAAACAAGTTTTCTCTAAAAACCGACGTTCTCGGCACTGTGGCACTGATAAGAAACTTTGGGCACTTTGCCTTGGCCAAAGCTTCACAAACAGACTTGTAGGTCAATCGAAACAAACTACCCCATGAAGAAATTGTGTGCACCTCCTCAAACATGATCCTTTCAAGCTCTTCCTTAGAAGACAAACCATCAATACTTTCGCGAATATTCCTTGTTTCCAGTATTTCTGGCATTGCTAGCAGAAGACGAAATTTGCAAAATTCGGTTTTTTGTAGCTGCCCCTGTTGAACTTCATTGTGCCACAACCCCCATAAACTTGCAAGCTAATATATTCAAACTTGCAGTTAAAAGCCAAAGTAAAGTGTTGTCAATGAGTTCACCATCGGCAAGGTCAACAGTGGCAGATGGCTCATACCTCACAGCTGTTCCATTCCATTCACACATATTCCCAATAAGGTCTTCAAGCTGCCCTGGAGCTTTCTGATTATGGAAACTGGCTCATTTAATGACCGCCGCCCTATTTTCCACCAACAACTCAACTGCATTGTAAAGAAACTGAGACCGATCCTCCTGATCACACAGAGCAACAGTTATGGGGTATTGGTTTGGCTTTCTTCGAGTGGCTCATTTCCAGCAAAATATACCCCATTTTTATTGCTACTTTCAATGGTGAACTACACAAAAAATCAAATAAACATTGCAAAGTATCTTTATGGTGAACTAGGCATAACAGAAACTTTGATGTCACCACTTATTACCTTTGCCTAGTACTTTGCCTTGTTGCTTCTGTGCTGTGATTGGTTCGCCCCAGGACTCAACGGAATTGAAACTTTGT
>JANVCK010208616.1:0-10510 GCA_026546655.1 Epizoanthus illoricatus | reverse complement strand
CCCCCCCCCCCCCCCCCCCCCCCCCCCCCCCCCCCCCCCCCCCCCCCCCCGCGGTGGTACAGGGCGCGGACAGCTGTGTCTGGTGAAAAAGTGGATCCCTATCTGGGGCGTGTGTTTTAACCTGTTCCCTTAGTACATGGAATTAAAATTAAAAATAGAGAAGAATCACTTGTGTTTATAGTCTGAGGTATACAGTCTCAAGTATTACGTCTTGAATACCAAAACTTTTATACCTTCCCTGGTTGTCACTTAGAGTGATACTGTTTGTTTTTCTTTACCTTTGGCCTTCAAGCAATGTAAAATGATAGTGTGCCCAAGTTTCCCGCTGAGGGCCGGTCTGCTGTTAGTTGTTTTTTAAAATTGGAGAGTGGCCATGCAAATCATTGACGTATGGCGTGGACATGACTAGACACTTTTTGCATTACTCAGTGCGATATAAATGTTTTGCTTTTGAGACTGAGTTTGGTTATTGACGAAAACGAAAAACTCCAATAATTTGGTAAACACTGAACAGTTTTCAGCCAGGCCTTCGCATATAATTTTTCTAGACTACGAGTAGTCCCCCTTTTCCCTCCGTAATCCGTCGAGAGTTGCTCTTACTTTTAGATTTTTCAAAAGTTAAAAATTTATACTGTACTGCATGATTTATAGCAGCGATTTGATGCTGCAAATGAAACAATTTTTATAATTATTTATAACATTATTACCTTATTGCTATTTAATTATTTGCATTATTCCCGCTTCTGTCTGCGCGCCATGAAGAAATTTTAAATATACATGTACTCACAAAGAAATAACTTTTATTTGAGTTCATTTTCTAAAAACTCCCTCAGACCTGCACCACACTCTTTCACTTTCACTTTCGCATGTCAAAAAACCCCTTTTGATCTTCGTAAAATCAAAAATGTCAGAAATAGAAACAGCAACTCAACGAAAATTTTGGACTGGTGAATTTAGTCGAAATATCCTGCCTCAGTGTCCATAATATGGGTTGACAGCAGTAGACGGGCAAAAGTGTCCGTCATGTGAAATAAATAAAATAACGGAAAATTTTCGATACTCGACTCAACCTTTTGACGTGCGTTCTATTTATTAGTGATGACGCCATTGACAGCAACAAACCCCATGTTTTTCCATGATGCTTTGCGGGACAAAACCTATCGGACCGTGAAGTCTGACTACTGACACAAAATGAGACCTCGACCACTGGGAAAGTTTGCATAGATCGAACTTCCATCAGTATGGCGTTTAATAGCGTTAAGTCTTTGTTGGTTGTGTCGATCCTGCATATAATTCTGGGTCTGGCGAGCATGATATTTGGTGTTTTGACAGCGCAGATTTCGCCTTATCCGTACGATGGAGTGTTCTACATGGGAGTGTGGATGGGGATTTGGGTGAGTGCTTGCATGTTGATTACATGTTTTGTGCTGTGTATATACCTTATTATTTATAGAAGTTATAATTGTGTTCTGTAGATTTGAATCAGGTTGAACGTCAATGCTTTGTTGAAAGTGAGAGTGGAATGAAGCCATCAGAGTTTGGCTTACAGTTACAATATTGGGAATTCGGGTCTTTACGCACAAATTTATCGAAAGTCCCGAACGACGTGCGATCGTTGTTTTCTTTTTGTCTTGACAAGTACAACTATTTTTATCAGTAAAAGTCTCGTAAAATTCCACTTGAGCCGAGTGCACCAGTTTCTTCCTTCTTCGTTCGTAGTCTTATATTTCAGAATGTATTGGTATCCCTGATACATGCATAAATCTACAGTTACCTTTGAAGTTTAACCATTAATTTTAGAAAATGCATGTGATTCCACTCAGCAGGGTGCAGAGCAGCGGATATCGATAATTTATTGGTACACAAATTGGTAATAATTAGCAATAACAACGCAATTCATGTGTATAATGTTTCACGTACTGGCCTTGTACTGGCCATAGGAAATGAAAATAGGTTATGGCCCTTATGTGACTATGCCATATGTTGTTGCAGACATCAAGTTGTGGTCGTAAAATGTCAAATATTATCAGCCACTGTTAGATAAACATGAGTGGATTTGTATTCCATTGCATTTGAATGGTATTTTAAAGTAATACTGGATATTTTTGTGGCCAGTCAGAATTGCAAGATCTGTTGACCATTTTTGAAATCAGTAAGAAAACTACAACAGCACCAAAAGTATTAGCCCGGCCTGTTACCCAAGTTCAGTGTAATAAATTATCTAAATTATTGCCATATTTGCCATAAATATGAAATATTCATCTAACAAGGTAAGAAATATATATATAAGTTGCATAAAACTTGTGTGTTCATCATGCCTTCATGGACAGACACACTACCACTTCATAAAAAAATAGTGGGAAGTTTTTCAATGTGGTGTATGATGACATAATGAGGGGTACTGCCAATCTTTTAATGTTTTATATAAGATCCATATAAATCCAAGGAAACATTTTGAAAAGCAATGAAATATGTTGTATATATATAAAACTTAATATAAAATTTGCATGTCATGCATCAGGCTTATAACCAATCTTAAAATAATTTTTAGCCAGCTGACATATATTGGATTGGCTCAAACCGACAATATTTATTCTTATGTGGACACGAGTATTTATTTGTCAGATTGATATTTATAAATGATATTGATGCAAGTCACATCGAAAATATTACCACTTGGGATTCAAGAAGGGTCATAGCTGTTGTGTTTGCTGAAACAAAACAACACACCAAATGATGTGTTTCTAAATTCTCCTTACTATTCTAGTCAAACACTGAGTTTGGGAGAATTTGGCAGTTTATTAAAGAGAATGTCCTCAAACCAGGTTCTTTATAATTTCCCATTACCAGATAATTTGCCCATATTCGTATTGATATGGTGATATGGTAAGGAGAAGATAAATGTTGATAAACTGACTGGATCTAAAAGGGTTAATAACCACACAATTTAATGAAAAGAGCATGTTAATGCTTGTACATAGATATGGATTATATCATCTTTTAGAATGAAAGATGCATAAACTTCACTCTTTCATCTTAATCACCATGACATGTTCTTGGAATCTTGTTAGGTTAAGGTGACATACATAATGACTATATATAGAGAATGATAATGATAAATTATAACCAAAGTGGAAATTTTGTGCATTATCATTGGCTGAAACATATCACATGATGCAATCACAAGGTGGAAAAAGCAAAGCAATTACTATCAGTAATGTATTTTCAGCATATATTCTCATATGCATTAACAATTCACCAAACAAATACTTGCAATACAAAGAAAATCAATACCATGATGTGTTTGTCAGAAATGTGATGAAAAACTGCTGGGTTTTGCATACCTTAATTCTCAACCAAAATTTAAATTGTTTGAGAATCTATATAAAACATGAGAAAGAGTGTTTCATCACATATCAAACACATTGAACTTGAGCAAAAAGTAGACTGCAAAAAAGTCCCTTCCTATTTTGCCAGAAATTCGAAAATCAAGCAGTCAGAGCAAGTTTTGGTATGTGGTTGTGAATTATCTCCCCAACCTCCCACTTAAGCTTCATGACAACATGCCAAAATGCACTTAGACTGCATGATTGTTGTATTTCTGGTGAAAGAAGGGGCTGTTTTTCAGTCTAAGTAAAAAACACTGCTGTGCGTCAATTTTTTCATCTCAGTTCTCAGTGTTTGATACATGTATGTGATGAAACACTCCTAATGTTTGATATATTAATTGTAGTAGTTGGTATCAATTATTTCTCTTTACCATAATTGTTATCAAATCTTCTTAGGTTCTATTTCTTTTTTCTAAAATAGGAAAAATGAATCATTCCCAAAAAATAGATTTTAATTATAATTTAGTATTTGCAGAATAGATAACTAATGTTAAAAGGTAATGGACTTACAAGACTGATAACTGTAGTCTCCAGTAATTATGGTAAAGATATATTAAGAATCTAAGGCAAGACTTTTTTCATTTCTTGATTTACGGGACTGCCAACATGAATTTTGAAGAAATAAAATAAAGATAAAATTGACATCTCGTTTTGACTGTTTTTGGAAAATAAAGAAAAGTTGATCAAAATAGACTCAAAGGGTTTCACATAAAGAAGTATTGAAACTTGTTTATCATATAAACTTAATCCCTAAGAAAGGGATTGGCAAAAACAAAGGAATATTTTAAAGCCATGTATTTGCTCTTTTTAAAAATTTTTGCCCTAATGTCTTTTATACATTGTAATTTGGTGTTTTTTACTGCAAAATGGAATTTAATAAATTATAATTAAAAAGAAAATGAGATCTTATAATACACTGAGATTTTTGGTATTCTGGGGTTTCATGTTACCTTTTATTTTTATTTTTATTCTGACCCCTGACATTTGATCTTTGGAAAAAAAAGTTTCGTAATAAAGTAATAAAAAAAGTCTGGCCTAGTAATTATATAAGGTCAAAATGATTTTAATTTGAAGACCCTTAATTATCTTTAAGTCAGAAAACTAAAATACTTAACTTTAATTTTTTTATAACATTTGCAGATAGTTGGCAGTGGCATGCTAGGGCTTTACAATGCAAGAGAACCAGGAAACTATTGCCGGGTGAGTAAAGCAGGAGATACAATTATGTTAATGTAACATACTGGTCAGTGTGGAGAGGAGGTGTGTTGGGTCTCATCAAATACTTCATTACTATATATAGCCCAGTACTCTATTCTATATCAAAATTTCACAAAAGTAGTAGTGAAGCTTGGATGTTTTGGACTTACCTTAACTATCTTGAAACCCTTTTTCATTCCTTTTTCTCTTTTTCATTTAGTTATTTCTTCAAAATTTTATTTTATTTTGATTCATACCCCTTCAAGAAATGTTGATAGGAAGATATGGGACTTAAAGTATAAAACCTAAATCAAAATTTGAAGTAATCCAAACAGTTTATTTTTTCCCTTTTTTCAATTATCATGCACATCAAACCAAGCAGTATATCTCATTTGCCCTTTGTGTTGCTTCAGTTTTCTTTGTGAAAAATACAAATGTAAAATGAATGTAAATGTACTTTTTAATTCAAAATGTACATATATCCAATTAAGTCTAGGACAAGTAAAGATTGGATTCAGACAGGTAAATTCCAATATGAACTTATCCACTCAGACAAGCAGCTCATTATATCTTTTTGTAGCAAATTTCATAATAGCTGATACATAAATTCAAAAAGAAACTAACTTTTTCTTGACGTATCTTCCTTGTATGAGGCTGCTTGTTTCAAAATCTTACCATTTGAAACTCTTTAGCTTGATCTCTTCTACATTTTTGGTCTGCCTGGAATATAGTTCCATTATACATGTGATTGGAGACCTCGGCATACTCAGAAGAAATATTAAACTATTTTATTATTATTATTATTATTATTATTATTATCATTAATAATAATATTTAGTAATAATAGCAGTAACAATCATAATAAATAAATATGGCTTCCCCCATTCTAAATTTCTAGATTTGCCCTAAATAATAACAATAATAATAATAATAATAATAATAATAATAATAATAATAGTAGTAATAATAATAATAATAATAATAATGATAATACAATATCAAATATAATGATTGTAATGAGTAACTAAACAGTGTTTTACTTTTTTACACAGATTGGTTCATTCCTTGGCTTCTGTCTGGTCTCCATTATTTCTGTTTTTGTCTGTGTGGTTGTGTTAGGTGCAAATGTTATCAAACATTATAAATTTGAAGCAAAAGTCATCCGAGATCACTACAAGAATAAACTCCATGATGATCACAAATACTACTACAAAGATGATGAATTTTTTAAGCAAAGAAATATTGATGGTGAGAAAGGACTAGGGATCTATTCCTCGCTCGTTGCCATCTTATCGCTGGACTTCCTCTTGTGTATTGCATCATGCTTCGTTAGTAGAGCATTGTGGAAGAGAGAAGAGGTTTGTTATGCAAACATTATAGGTTTATCTGCTATCAAAATTGTTATTTTTCAGGTTATTGATCTAGCTATCTAGAACACCCCTGCATGGTTTCCAGTGATTATAAAATCTCCATTTTAATTTGATATATTACAAACTGTAAGGCCACACCAACAAAATTAGTTAGTATATGGGATTTTTGGGTGAATATATTGGACCAGAAGTGGGAAAAGAAAAATAAGTTATGAGCGATATGGTTGTTTCAGTACAAAATACACTTAAATTACAGTAATTATAAGCATTCAACAGAACTAAACTTCAGTAGATAAGCATTCAAAATATATTCCTTTAATGCATGTTTAAATCTCAGATATTTAACTTGATAACAGGCCTGCATGAATGCCTGGTGCAGATATTCTCAAAGTGTTCACTGCATGAAAAGATCACCTTGACAAATTATAAAACTTGAACTTCTTTGCTATTTACTGTCAGCCACACTCTCTTTGAATGAAAAGTCTGAGTATTTTCCCAGTTAAACTCAAAGTCGAAATTATTTTTCTTTAATTTCAATTTTCGAGAAAATCGGACACTCAGGTGGATCCCGTAAACAGACTAATTAAGTTGGTGTTGTCTAAAGTTAACACATTTCTGTGGGTGAAGTAGTGGTTAGTGTGTTGAGCCTAAGACCTAAACATAGGGGGTTTAAACATGACCAATGTAACTTTGTAATATCTTTTGACAAGACATTTACTCTGACTCACAGAGATTCTCCCCACCCATGTGTGTAAATGAGTATCTTGCAAACTGTTACAGGAAAAACTGACAAATTGCTGGGAGCCAACCTTGTGATGAACTAGTTAGCATCCCAGCCAGGGGTGGATGCAGCCTTACATATAGTCATGCAGGGTGCCTGCATATTTATTGATTGATCTAATATGTTGACATTTATAATGAGACCAACTGAAGGTTTCTAATCAGTGATATGTAGAGTATGTGATTGGGTAAGTGGTGTTGCAATGAAACTTAGAATTTGACATTAGTTTAGATAGAATTTGATGCTTTGGCAAGAGTTACCAAGACCTACATGGCCTCAAAAACATGCACATTACAAAGGGAGTCTATTATAGTCTGGCGGTTTTGTGGTTTTTGCTCATTTTTTGGGTCAGATTACAGTTAAGTCGACTCATTTTCTTGGTGGTTTACAGTTAAGAAATTTGGAAAAAAGCGGCGGTTACAGTTTTAAAGAAAATAGCGTAAGTGGTCGACGGTTTAAAAAGGAAAAGTGCTGCGGTTTGTGGAGAGTGTGACCCCCTCTAATAGACCCCCTACAAAGGCTAGTATGGCTTCAAAGGAATGAGTGGGAATATCTAATTATTTCTTGGTACAGCGTGAGAGCAGACAACAATATCAGTTGCAGAGACAGTTCAGCCATCAACGTCATGGGCCACAGCTCACATTACAGCCATTCCAACACCTGATTGGACGAGACTTTCCTACACAGCAATTTCTCCTGCGTTTTGCGTCAGCACAGCAGCCAGTAAGAACCTTCCAGTTCATCACTGCAGACAGTGACTTGCAGCAGTATTACCTGCCCAAATTACCGGTAGGATTTACATTTTTTAGGACCTGTGAATTTATGAGTTTAAATTTGAGTTGACTTACCCTTTATTGTAATTTTATATTCTTATTGTAAATTATATTTTTATATATCTATTGTAACTTATCTCTGAAAAGCCCTTCTTGGGAGAAGATACATGTAGTAAAGTATGTATATATGTATTTATGACTTCAAGTTGACTTCAAGTCAACTCTGAGTAGATTGTGTTACATTGAGTTAGGGTTAGGTTTCAGTAAGTTTAAATCTATATGAAATTCAACTTGAATTCAACTCAAAATCAACTCAAACTCAACTCAAACTCATGGATTACCCGACCCTACTAATTTTGAATTCATTCTGGGTAATTACTGTACGATTAATTAACGATTAATTTGCAAGTAACACTTTGCAATTATTTACATGTATATGAGATTCCAATACTTGAAAAGGAAATTCTTTCATAAAAATTGGATGACAGACCCATCATTTTATTGTTATTTTTGGAACAAAGAACACTCAGGACATGTTTAGGGTCACAGTCCAGACAAGAACAAAATTATGTGGTTATTGTTTAAAATGTATCTGTTGAAATGTTGATTCTATGAATAATACAAAGAAGAAAAGAACAAGAACAGAAACAAGATTTGTACATGTACTGCAATGTGTGTGTATGTGTGTGTGAGGCAGGGGGCAGGAACCCAAGGGAACCCGGGGGGGGGAGAAAAAAGGCAGGAGGGAAATGTATAAAAAACTAGCTCACTTCTGGTGAAATGGATGTTCACTTCCAGTTGTCACTAACAACCAATTTTATATCAACATAGAACGTTTCGTGTTACCTTTCAGAACTATCTTGATGTTTGCCCAGAAGGACATCCAGAAGGGGCAAATCCAAGGCCTCTGTTTGAGCCACCAGTTCCTAGTGAGCCTCCACCGGCTTATACCCCAGCAGCTGAAGGTTACCCAGTGACAACCGAAAATGAATTAGGAACAATCGATAACGGTGGTTCTCATAGCTCTGCTGGGGTTGTTATTGAGGAAGGACCATCCAGAGAGGGCCCTTCACATGATCACAGAGAGGGCCCTTCACAGGATCACCTTCCAAGTGATACAACTGAGGGGGCCACAATCACTGTTGTAAACGTAGCCCCTGCAGCAGAGAGCCCAGCCTCAGAGAGCTCTGCTGTGGAGCCATTCAGTGATACATGTAGGAGTGCGACCCCAAGATCTGACCAACAAACAGACTTTTATTCCAGTACAAATATAAACCATGAAAGTGAGCCAGCAGAAGTTGAATAACATATTATTGAAAAGTCTGTATAGTACAACTGCATAGAATATTAGTTAAGATTCTAGCTGTGGATATTGGAGACCCAGGCTTGATCTGTCCGTGTTTATATTAAAGGTCACAATTATAGAATGTTACTTAGGAATTCACAACAGCTCAAAGACCCAGAAGGTTTTTTATATGAAGTAATAAATAAGAGTCTGTACATATATAAGAAAGAAAGAACTGAAGGGTGTGGGAGATACAACCCAAAGATCCATAGGAAGCAGTTGTTGGTTGATCTGATGGGACTACTGACTGCACCTGGTCAAGACATTGGTCCAGAAGCTGCCAGACTGAAGAGGCAACTACCAGACCTACTCCTATGTTTGTGAAGAAGTTATTACCATATGACTACACTCGGGCTTCCATGTTGGTTGGACCTACAGTTGAAGCTAGGTCTATGCTTGGCAAGGATTACGTGTTTCAAACAGACTGATCATCCAACAAGTTGTTAACCTCCGTACACCAGTATTCTTGGGTTGCAATCAATTCCTGGAGGTTCAAAGGTCAAAGACCTGGCAGCCATGTTGGTTGAACTATCAATAGAAGCTAATGAGGAACCTCGTGCTATAAACTTCCTCCAACATGGCTATTGATGGCTGTTGGTGATGTCACGTGCAACCGAAGAATACCAGAGACGAATTTGGGGGGAGGGGGGCAGGCGCAGATCCAGCACTGAATTCTGACTGTCGCACTATAGTCTATGCCCCCCGGAAAATTTGAAATTCTGGGTGTTTGAAACGCGATTTCCTGTGTTTTGAGACTATGTTTAAAAGAAACTTGCAATTAATGAAACAACTTTACTTGTCAATGAAAACAGCAGTTTTTCGTTGTTGAACAGTGAAACTGTACTAACAAAAGATACACTTTCATAGACATCTTTGCCCTTGCAATCTGACAACTCAATCCCAGGGCTTTTCCCGTGCAATCTGACAAGGGAAATTGCAAGGGGAAAGCCCTGGGATCGAGGTTGTTTCGTAGAAACTTTTGACTGTCGCACGGGCGTAGGTGTGCGGCCGCACCCTCGATCCGCGCCTGGGGGGCATGGGGCTGCTCCCTTCCCCTTCGTTGTCATTTAACTTGGAAGGTATTTCAAGTTTTCTGAGGGTGGCGTTCGGACCTACCTACCCCCATCTCCCCTTTCTCACTTTTATGGACCTGGCCATGAAGATAAAGAAAAATAGAACATGAAAGAGAGCTATATTTACTTTGGGACGTTTATGTACAAACATATAGTGTAAAGACTTGTAATGTACCACATTCGTATCGTACATAACTATTATAAACATTAAGCCTGGGTCGTATGTGGCTTTTGAAAAACATTTTCAGCAGCTGTAAATATTAAATTTTTAACTCTGTGCTTTATATTTCAAGTTGAACCGAAGCAAATAGAATAACGTAGAGACTAATGACCAAACTTTTACCAGACATTGCAGTTTATGAATGAGACACCATTAAGGGAGGACCATTTGATATCGTGGGGTGTGGGTGGAAGAATGATTTGCGAGCAAATTTTTTTTGCCCTGGAATGGGCCTGCAAATTTTTTTTCACTTTTCCCTCTCTTTCTCTCTCTTTGTCTTTGTAATTTTGTGTCGTACAATTTTTTTTTTGCTTATGCCAATTTTTTTCCCCAATTAATGCCCCGCGGGGGGGGGGGGGGGG
>JANVCK010208283.1:0-10512 GCA_026546655.1 Epizoanthus illoricatus | reverse complement strand
AATATGAAACATACTTTTCTTTGTATTTGCAATTGGTTGATTATAAAAAGAAATTGACTCAAATCAGAGCATTCGTTATGGAGTTATTACCTTTGAAAGAACCGGAAGTAAAAAGCCACAAATCTTAATATTTTCCAATCAGAGCACGGTCACTTCCGATTCGTGATTCGAAGCTCCATATTCGTGCTAAAGATGGTTGCAGTGCGTGCTTAACAGAAAAAATCAACTTCCCTGGCAACCTTCGCGTCGCAGGTCCCTTAACGGAAGAGGAAAGTTAGGTGCATAATTAGGATAACAGTTAGGTAGGTAGATGCTTTTAACAACAGAAACGGAAACTGAAGTACCAGTGACGTTGGTAAGAGATTTGGTTTTGCAATGATTGGACGTGTTGCACTCAAAGTCACTTGAATAAATTATCATTGAAATTATAGCTGTTTCCAGTCCAAAATGGACAAATCCTGTTTAAACTTAAACTCTTTCTGAATACACTATGCATGTTGATTTTCGGGTTAGGCTAGATATTTTCTGGTTTCAGATTTAAAAGCTTGTTTTCAACTAAGACTAGACATGTTCTGCATGTCTAAACACTTTATTTCTCCCACAGACCATGATGCAGATAATTTCCGAGATCGCCAGGGTGTGACAGAAATGACCAGCACCAAACCACGTAGTAGCAATATGGAGAGTAAGCCAGAAGTGATCATCATAGATTCAGATGAGAAGGAAGCACGTGAGAGAGAGGAGAGGAGAAGGAACAAGTTGGCTTCAAATGTTCTTATGAGATTAGCTACTTTTGGTGCACCCATGGTGACTCCATCCAGCGGTAGGTAACAATTTTCAGTTAGGGTGCAAGTCGATTATTTCTTTTGCTAAGAGTCCCAGTAAACAAGTGATAAATGATAGGAAATGCTTTTATCGATGGAAAACAGTACGGTAGAAGACAGCTCGCCGCCTAATTTTCAGTTAGTTTACTTTTCATTACAGCCAAGATATTGTTAGTCATACATTCTGATTCATCTTCTGCTGATCTTCCCTTCTGTGAGCGAGTTTTGGATTGAATTACCCATGTAAGCGTCGTTCAGGAAATCTACAATACGTTGAACCCGACCAAAACGTTTCCTTTTTCTCAGAAGTTACAACTTATAAATCAAGACTACTTTCGTTCTATGAGTATCAACAGTTAATTTGTTTTTCTTTTAGGTACTGCAGACCTCAATTTCAGATTAAGGGTACGATATTTTTGAAGTCACAGAGAAAAAGAAAATAAATGTATTTTTCCATTCCAAATGTATACTCTTTCACTCTCAATCCCGAAGGGTAGAAGAAAATTGTGTCAGCGATAACATTTGTTGCTATCTTTTGCATAAGCATATTTCTTCATTCTCAGGTTGCCGGAGTACACCGGACCATGATCAAAGGCCAATACACATGGAAGAACAGAGACGCTCCTCCAGCCTGCCAGCTCCGTCAGGTCTCGGCCATACACGTGGAGACCTGCCTAGATTGGCAGGAGCTGGTGCAAGCCTCAAACCTCCACCACCACTAATACAAGTGTCACCTACACGTGAAAAACTGCCTCCTGCACGTGAAGCACTACGGGAGTCGCCACGTGACACTTCTCAGCTGACACGTTCGGAAGAACGGCAATTTCGCGAGCGCTTCCTTCAGTTTGCAAAGGATCAAAAACCACCCGGGAATCAGGGCGATAGACCTGCATCTCATGAACACCTTATCGCCAGGGCTAAGAGCCCTTGTGACAGTAGAGTCCCTGAGACAAATGCTAAACGACCCGTGACTGTGGATCTAACACGTGATCGGGATAACAGTTCACCTTGCCACCCAGGAAGCCTGCAGCCACATCCTCCCTTGCTTGGTGTACCAGTCCCTGCACCAACAAGTGCCTCAGCTCGGGCACAGCTCAAAGCAATGGCGATATCAGCTCTGCAAGAGAACAAACAAACCCACGATGATAAAGAGCGAAGGCAGGAACATCATAAGAAGGAGGAGAGTTACTTTCCACCCAGACCACCAGACCCAAAGCTGGGCGTATACGAACAGAGCGAGGCCATTCGCAAGTTTAATGCCTTGCCGATCATGTGTGTGCCAGCCTCACGTGAGTTACTACGTGGAAGTGAATATTCCGCAAGTCAGCAGTATGCATTGATGCCTCATGTGAGGCAAGCTCACGCTCAGGCCCAAGCAGCACAGGCAGCCCATGCAGCACATGCAGCCCATGCACACGCTGCCCATGTCCATTCATTGGGAGCTTCCCCTTATGCAGTCTACCTGGGATATCCCCCAGGTTATCGCTATGGTGAGTACCCGATAACCTCGCCAGCTCACCAGCTACGTTTGAGAGACATTTCGGGTCACAGTGTGAACGGGGATACACTGCCAAGTCACCTCAAGCCTGTAATTACGTCCCAGCACAGCCACCCTTACCATTCAGGTATGCAAGCGCCAGGAGGAACAGTTTCTAGTTACAGAGCCCTGGAGGAGTTGGCACTTCACCCTCATACACGGGCACATGGCCATGGAGGTCACCAAGGCCACACCCATGACCATGGTCCTGCCTACCTTCATACTCAAATGCAGGGGAAGAGTGGAGGTGATAAGAAACCAGCTATCCATGGATTACATGGGCAAGCAAGGGGGCGTCCATCAGACATACCAGAGCAAGAGTTAGCTATGCCGTTTGTGGTTCAAGGCTATTCTGCTGTCAAACCAACTGTCCGAGAAGCTTCTCCAGACACAGCACCAAAACGACCAGGACCAAGCCGTACCCCCACAGAGCCAAGTAAATATCCCCGTACATTTACACCACCTGAAAAGCAGCAGTCATTTCAACCAGAGCACGCCCGAGACAAATCTCCTACTGTAGGTTACCTCACGGGACACACTCCCAGGCCAGTTACAATGGATGAAGTCCGTAGCAGAGCTGCAATTATTCCTGAGCTAGTCAGAGGCGAGCCAGGTCCATCCACAGGCTTCCCAGAACCATGTCCAGTTGTTGTACCAACTAAGCAGGAACCCAAGTCACCCGTTAAGCCTCAGCCAGTAAAGGTAAAGGAGGAAGGGTCAGCAAAGGCAAAAACAGGTGCAAGCATTGATGCATTTGCAACCCTAGTCGATGTAGCAGCTGCAGCTCACAAGGTCGAAGTCCCCTTGGATGCACCTGCTGAAGACGAGCAGCCTGTTTCAACAACGCAACAAAAACACAAGATCGAATCTTCAGAGATATCAGTAGGTAGGGCAGCCTCCAGTCCTGTGATTATATCTCCTACCAGAACGTGCTCCACAACGTCACCATCCACGTTATCACCACGGTATGGTATTTCCACAGGCCTTGTGCCCAAACCTCCACCTCTTATGCCAATCACTGGAGTTAGACCTCAAGACTCTGATGCTTCACCTAGTCAGCTCCCTATATCCATGGCAGATACAGTCACGAGCTCACCAACTTCCTCATCTGCGAAACCCCCAGTGCCTACATCTTTACCCATTTGCCTTAGCCCTGTCACTCTGGCAGCACCAGTGCAAGTACAAGTAGCCCGCAGTCCGGGAAAGTTGGCCTCACCGTCTGGAACTCAACCACCCCCACTAATACCTCGTACCATTTCAGCTACAGCCACTGTAAGCCCAAGTCAGCAACTGCCACGTCAAGTAACTAGCCCTATTGGTCCACCACCCCTGATCTCGCGTAACGTTTCTCCATCTTCAAGACCTGTTGACACGTCAGAGTTGTCTCAAGCTAAGCAAGTTCACCACCAAAGAGCATCCTCAGCATCTCCAGAGATGCACAGGAGTCCACAACCAAGATACGGTCAACCTGAGCCATCACAAGTACCAGTTAGAGCACATCACTCAGAGTTGTTGCCCCAAAGTTTACCTCCAATCGTTCGAAACATTTTTGAGACTGTAACTTATCTTGGACCTCCAGGCAATACTCAGTACCCTAATCCACATGCCAGAGTACAGAATCAACCCCTTCCATACCCGACTCAGACAAGAACCAATGCCCCATTTCACCATAACAACCATCCTCATTCAGAGCCTCATCAGCACAATGTTGAAGCAAACATTTACTATTCCCGGGATGCTACCCCACATCATTCTCTCCCAACTCAGCAGGTTGACGCTGGAAAATTAAGGGGTACTTCTTTTCCCTCAAAAGGTGAAGTGGCTTCTAACAAACGCCCCTACCAAGAAATCAATGACTCTCCATCTGATTCACACAGTGGTACACCACCAACTGAAGTATTTCATGTTAGCAGTAGTGCAAGAAGAATTGCTGACACTTCAGTCTTCAGGCCATGGACGGAAAGCCATCCCGAGAGGGGCAGACAAGTCACGTCCACAGCATACACAGAGTATCTTGTTAGTCCTGAGAGAATGCAACAGCAAGAAATTCAGCGAACCGGTGTGATTCAGCGTAGTGGTACTGTGTCCGAAACTGCAGATGAGGTTATTGAACATTACCCTGACGTAAGCCAGGGCAGACAAGGGCATACAAAAACCTGCATAAAAACATCATCTGCAGATACAACAACTAGTCCACAGCGGCAGGTGGAGAGTGATGACACAGATAGTGATACAGGTAGAACTTCGGCCAGAGACACTGACAAAACATATAACATTCCTACTGGGCAGTCCCCTACTGCCAGCTCGTATCACCCAAATGGCACGATTGATAGCTGTACTGGGCAAATGATCGACATGAAAAAGGGCGAGCCTGCTGTCACCTCCTTCAGTGATGTAGCCAAGCCAAATACTGTACCAGCACGTGATGTATCCTGCCAAGAGCCAGCAGTGACATCCGCTCACCAGAGTGGTATCTCGCTGCAGGGGACGGCTTCTTCTCATCAAGTGTATGACTTTGCCAGACAGGAATGTGTGACATCCCATGCAGACATTTCCAGACCATATATCATGAGTTCTATTCCTGAACGCGATGTGAGTGACAGTGACACGCTGTCTGCAGAAGAAATGGAAACTGTGCCAGACAGTGGCGACGAAAATGCCCCTTGTACTTCAACTGCTGGTGTAATAGTTAGATCAGACAAGAACAGGAGGCCAGTAGCCATACCTACCCCTGTTGCAGAGGCAGACGAACTTTCCAGAGAAGTGGAAACGGACAAAGAAGAGATTCAGGCAGCTGACAGCAGCGATTACCCAGTGGCTGATCAGTCGAGTGCAAACTTGCAGGACACTGATGCGAGAGTACTTCAACCAACAAATGTTGAAAGGCCCAGTTCTGATGGAGTATCTTGCTCTGCAGCGACAAGTGAGGAAAGACGTTCGCTGCTTGTGAGCAGTCAAAATGAAAATCTACTAAAAGTCAACGAGCAGTCAGTGCAATGTCAAGAGCAAAACGAAGGAACTTCTGGGATTTCTGATAGCTCACTTGTGGATTCCACTGAAAATGATATGTTGCAAGATGGAAGTGTACCTTTACTGGAAAGAATAATTCCTTCTGAAGATAACTTACATGAAGCGGACCGAGAACAGGAAGACAGTGATCACGAAGTTATGGACGAAGATGAGGAAGAGAATGTCTCTGAATCATTAGTGACGGGTTCGTCGCCTCCAACTGCGCAGTCTGTAGCAATGAGCAGTTCAGAGGACGTTACATTTGGTGCAGAATCCCTAGAAGAAACTTGTGAAGCGCAGCCTCATATTGAGCATACTGATAGCACTGAGAAAGTTGAAAGCAGCGATGCTTTGCAAGACGAGGCTACTGGATCTCACCCACACGTAAGGCACTTTGATTCAGACGACTATGTTCAACATGTTGGTGGAAGTCATCACGAAATAGCCCCCGATAGCTCAGAGAGTGCAGCAGTTGTAGACAACTTAGCGACGGAATATTCTCCTGAACCAAGTGTTAGCACTGCTACCTCTGAGTACGTGGAAGTTACAGGAACTGCAGATGCAAAGCGCACTAGTGCAAGTTGCGCAGAATCAGAAATATCCTCAACCCCAGCATACGATGTTCCAGATGCAACGAGCAGTGATCAGAATGAAATGATTCTTGTGGAGAAAGAAGATGACACGCTCGTCCCCACAACAAGTCATGCCGATGAAGGGTTGATAAAGGCGGACTCCAGCAATGACAGTAAAGCCCCATTTCCTCCAGTACCGAGTTTTTCGTCATCAGAAGAAGAGGAAGAGGAAGTGGAGGAAGGCAATCAGACGCCACCAGAAGAAGTTTCAGGTGAAGAGCAGATAGACAGTTCTGAGATTCCAGATAGTGTTCAACCCGAAGAGTACCCCGAAGATAGTCCACGCAGTTTTCCAACTTTCGTCGGTGCGTACTATCTTCCTAGCCAGAGTGAAGTGGAGTCGCCAGATGTACCGTCTGGCTGTTCAACACTAAATCCTTCTGAATCGAGTTCATATGGGGATGCACAAGAAGAAAAAGAGCCAGAGCTTGATCAGAATATTTCTTCCTCCACACAAGATGGTGATTATCACAGTGATGATGAAAAAGATGAGAATGATAAAGACGAAGCATATCCTGCTCAAGAGCAAAAAAGTGGAACCAAGCGAGAGATGACGTCAGAGGTGACGCAAGCAGTCGAGGAAATGGAAGAGGGAGAACTAGAGGAGAGTGAGGATGATTCAGCATCAGAAAGCGTAGGTAAAACGTCCCCATCACGTGGCTGTAGCTCGCAATCACAAGATTTCTCTTCGTCACCACACCATTCTCCATCAGAACCTCATCGGTCAGGTGACCATAGACCTACATCACCCGATGACCTGTCTGACCTATCTTCATCACCAGGACTTGCCGAACATCCTATCCTGCCACAGAACACTTCGCTACCACGTGACTACAGATCAACAGTATCGGCGGCAACAGAACTCCTAGTGGCAGTGGATGAACGAGGTAGTTCGCTGGGCGTTACACAGTCGTATTTCCCTCATGCTGAACCAATATCGCCTGCAGCTCCTGAAATACCAAGTCGGCAGTCTAAAGATGACGGTATTTCTCCAGGCCCTTCATGGCCTTCCCAGTGGCCCCACGGAATCTCTGGTTCTCCTCCTCAGTTCACCTCGCAGCCTCCTTTACAGTGTTCTGCTTTTCCTTTCTCTGCGTTGTCAATCAACGTCGGTTCGGCTTCTAACAGTGCTCGATCATCACCCGTCCCTCAAGTGCACACGAATATTACCTCAAGTCCTGGAAGTTCTGTGTTGCCTCGACAACAAGAACCCGTGCCGCTTCTCTCGGAACACTATGAGCCACTTAGCGACGACGAAGATATTGAATCTGAATGAACACAGCGCTTTGCTGCACAGCTGCGTGGAGTTTAGGGATCGTTAAAGATAATGATACACGTGTTAGCTTTGGCTTAGCACAACGTCCAAGGCTTGAAATTCTGGCAAAACGATTTACACAACCACCGCATGGCTCCGAACTAAGCCAATAAACTTCAAACTGCATCCGTTATTCATTCTTTGCCCTATCTTGACATAAGGAAGATTTAAAAATATATTCATGTTGCGTTATCTCAAACCATTCTAAACAACTTTACACTGACTGCATATTCGCCTACTTTGGGAGAAGTATTTCGGTATTTTAACCTCATGTCGAGTGCTTCAGGAGCTTTTAACCACATGCCGAGTACCTCTGATTCTTTTAACCTCACGTCGCTGGACAGCGAACTACCTCTCGAAATACGGCGCTGGACAGTTGTGTGATATGTATACATAAAAACAATAAAAATCCAAACACTCGAGTTTAATTTTCCCGCTGTTTATTACGTACCGACACAAACACGTCAAAAAATGTTTTCTCTTTATAGCATCAATACAAAATAAGAACAGATGATTCCGGATAACTCAAACCATTCAGGGAAATTGAAAAAGCTCATCAGTTATCAGGAATTCAAGTTATTGCATCTAATCACCAAAAATTAGGGGGATAAAGTACTAAAAAATAAATAGATAAAAGTGGTGTTTTATTATACAGCTATTTCAAAAAAGGTTGATATCTGCAAAGCGCAATACCGAACGCCAAAGGAATTGTAGGGCTCTCTATTTTGCACTGTGCAGCCTTCTTTAAACTTCCAAACAGACACTAAAATTTTAGCAAAGTATGGTTATAAACATTTCCGATTATTTCATCAAATATCTTGCAGTAATTAGCGAGATCTACGAGCTCCCATCATGCTTTGGGTATTGCGCTTTACAGATGTCAACCTGTTTTTTTAATTAGCTGTATATGTCCTGCTCCCTTACATGGTCTTGTAAACAATACATGTTTCACGAGTCTTCCACGATGGCTCTAAACTATCCATAACCAGGACGAAACCAGTTACAGAGCTATAGCCGTTAAGTATAGCACGGACGGTTCGTGACTCCTGTGCAGAGATGACTCAAGTTGGCTTCGAATCCCCGACGGCTTCTTTGCAAACGGGCTGTGTCTGGGCACTTTCCCTCTCAAAAGTTGGGTCTCAATTTTCTCGGTCTCCGGCCAAACTAGCGTTGGGAAGACAGTTCGACAACACCCGCAGAAAGGCTGTGACACGCGTTTGATCGAACTCGAACCAGGTCGGGAAAGACTTCTCTTTCATACCCAGAGGCTAATAATTCGGTGCACGCGGTCCTTTCTGAAAATCAGTCTTTATCAGTCGGTTATTTAATTCGACGATTTAATGAACATCATAGTGGACTATGTAGCCTGTGTAACCGACCCAACCGGGGGGGAGAGGATCGAGGATCCCTTCAACTAGAGTGTCAGTATTCCATATCTCTACCAAGCAAGACCTTTGTTCAAAATATGTCGCTATCTTCTCTTCGTCTCTTTGGATGACACGACGTACCTCTGCGGGACGTTCAGCGGAGGCGAGTAACCATCTGAGTACGACGTATCCTCGAACAATATCGAGTAATCGTCCTGCGGCTGAAATTTATTTAAACAAATGGACAACTGTGAGGACTCGATCTAGCAGTTGCTGTTAAAGAGCAAGTTCCACCTTAAGTTAGGAATAATTATTTTATCTGATTCTACTTGTCGAACTGATTACTGTTATATAAATATTATGTTGTGTGATGGTTACTTCGCGAGATATTGTGTTTGGACCAGATGACCTCATAGGTGTAAGTCAGTAATGTATATAACAAACTGAGTACATTATTTTAAATTATGTGGAAAGTACTTATTTTCGTTGATCCGTGTATCTCCTCAAAAGCTGGTTTTTGCACGATAACTGTTTCTAGGTTGACCTCGAAAGCTGGATTTTGAATGAAACATTGGAGAGTATGTGAGAAGTTCGCAATAAAAAAGTGAAAAAGTAAAATGTTTGTCCGTAGAAGTTGGCTGTCAGTTGTGGAGCGTTCTTGAACGAAACGAAAGGACACACTCGGCACCAAATATTAAGTGTTTTTACTTATCCGCCTCTGCATGGCCATATCAACTACGGACAGGAGTGTGACAAACTGAAATCGAGATGAACTTGACTGCCTCTGAGTGTATACAGGAATCCGACACATAGACTAAAATGAATCGATAACACTGACTTCACTTACTCTTGAAGGTGGCTGGTGAACAACTGCTTTGTAAAAGCACGTTGTTTGTGGATACAGCGCCATCACAACCTGGCGGAGATCAAGGACAAAATTTAGTGCAAAGAAAGTTCACTCAGACATCAAGTTGTGAGCGCGGTCTGTGTAAGTGTTTCGAGAATTATCATATCAGCGTTGCACAATGTGGCTGCGCATGTGTAGTATGTGCTGTTAGCACCTAGCTTTATCTCAGCTTCTTGCCTGACTTGATACCACAGCACGACTCACAAATTGGGACTCTAAGCAGCTAGTATGGCAACTTGGAAGAGAACGACACACAACAAAAGGCTTAATTACAGAATAACTTCACGTAGGAATACGTGGAGCTGAACACCTTTCTACCGTCGTATTCTGAATTACAACGTGGAAAGCCGAAATTTCGGGTCTTGTAGGGAACATCTACGTGAGTATAGAAATCGTCTTATTATTCTTTCGACCTGGAAACTACTTTCTCTTATTCCTACTATTCGAACTCCTTCATACTGAAAACAATAAAAGCGAACGTGTGATACAATTACGACACAGTTGAATTTCACGAGCAGCAGTAGTAACCGTTGCCGTACCAGCTGCTTAAAGTCCCTATTATCTAACCATACCACACTGAACTATTTAATGCGAAATTTATTATAGAACTGCACTACACATTTCTTCCACATTTCCAAACTCTTCTGAGAGATTACAGAACAATATATAAATATCTATACCAAAAATTTTCAAACACTCTCAGAACACTTCCGTAACTTCTGAACCCTTCCTAAGATTTCCTGAAAACATTCCTAACAATTCCGACTCTCCCCTCTAAACACTTTTCAATTCAATTCAACTCAATTCAATTTATTATTTCCTTTATATAAAAAGACAATAAAGTACACTGCCCGTAAATAGCAAAAGCAAATCGAGGCGGACAGTGTTTCGAACCTTTCCAAAGATTTTCGAAAATTTTCC
>JANVCK010208061.1:0-10513 GCA_026546655.1 Epizoanthus illoricatus | reverse complement strand
CCCCCCCCCCCCCCCCCCCCCCCCCCCCCCCCCCCACCACACGCTGACAGCTGTGTCTGACGAAAACAGTTGGTACCTATCTCGGCCCTGCTCCCTCATACGTTTAAGGGGTCTTATAAGAAGAAATGCGGTACTTTGTTTGAAAGTTACGTTTTCATTGAAGACTGTGTCTCTTCAACAAGCTGGTCTTGTCCAGCGAATGTCCTTGTCTTCAATGATTTTGGATACGACAGCCGCAGTTTGATGTCTACAAGACGCCGAGAGCAATCCACCAGCAGCTCACTTTCTTTCCACCTATAAAGACAAAATTTCTTTCAGTCAATAATACTACTAGGGTGACTAGGCTACTACATATCTCCGATTTTGAACTCTGCACAGCTTATTACGTCATCGCTGACTGCCAGCGTTTGTGCGGGCGAGTCAAACTCTATGTGCTAACTTAGACCAACTATGCAGATATCGAATTCTCATTTTATAGTCACTTCAGAGCTCAGGAGTCTGGGGCTCTCACTACTTACAGCTTTCGTCCTGCTCCCGCCACCAAACAGTCCTCGACCAAACAGCCCTGACCACTGGCCCGAACTCCCCTGTTGTTGCTGTAGCTGAGCCCGCTGTTCCTCTTGTTCACGTAATCGTTTCTGGTTCCGCTTGAATGCTTCCACGATGTCATCTTCCGTGCGATAGAAATCTAATACTGTCCGAACGTCATCCACGTTTGATGTGGCTATCGCTAATGAGAGAAAAGAGAACATTTCATCTGTATCCACGTTTGATGTGGCTATCGCTAATGAGGGACAAGAGAACATTTCATGTGTGCGAATTATCTGTGTTTGGTACCTCAAATTCTCAAGTCTTTCATAATCAAGCAGGGAAAATTGCATGAGAAGGGGCGCTGGTCGGGAATGTGACTCGTTCAGTTATTACTCTGTAAAGTGAACTTCTCACACTCTTTAATAATTTATGTAATAAACAGCCAATCGGATTACCGTACTTTGGTCACCTGTTCGGACCTCTTGATGTCCAATGAAACGCCAGATGACAACAGTCATGTTTTGATACCCAATCTACACATTCGTAACCTAGCAACAATGATGTATTTACATAACAAGAATAGCATTTACGATTCTACGTTGTCTGGAGCGGCTTTTCCAAGAGTGTCGCAAAAGTCATGTCCCGCCTCTTGTAATTCCATTGGTTCATCAATTTACTTCCAGCGAATCATGAAAGGAAGCAATAACACTATTGTTTCTTAGCCAATCACGCTTCAGAGTAATGACAAGACATTGCAAGACAACACGTACGTGCACGTACGCACTGCATTTTGGTGCCACGACTTTACGACATGCGCCCTTTTCCCGCCATTTTATAGCCACCTCATTGGCTGAATCTTTGCGTTTAGTTATTCGACACGCATGCGAAACTCGCTCTTTCATCCCCTATGTTCTGTCTCTCATTCTTCCTTCTATCTATATTTTCACTTTGTCCCTTTTCTCTCCCATTAGTGGGATATGAGCACCAACACCTATGATTAAAACTCCCAACATATTTACCACTACTCTGTACTCTAGACTATAAACCAGTGAGTGACTTGAACAATACTTGCTATAAAACGTGCGAAGAGTTTCCTATATCTCAGTTCCTTTATCTCATTCTTATTCTTATGTTGATATTAAAAGGAGACGATGTACCTTCATGATCTTTGGAAACTCTTGCATATAATCAGAGAATGTCTTTTCTACTGTTGTTAGGTTATCAGAACCAAAAATTGACAGATTCAGAATGATAACGGCACACTTTACTACTCTATGAACCCACTTAACTTTGTTGTCATGGCAATAACATAACTTAATTATGCAAAGATGAAAATATTTGAACATTTTACGGTTGTAATTAAAAAAGCTATACAAAACCTCTGGCTCCCTACAAGTGTCTGGCTTCTTGCAAATGTTTTTTCATAATGAGAAAAATAAACAACAAACAGTAACGAGTACTTACTCTGCAAAAGTGGAACAAGTTCAATCAGCGTCCTATCAGCAGGATCTCCTTCCCATTTCTTGAGCACAATCGTGTTTCGTTCATTTAGTTTGGTTGCTTTTTTATCACAGTCGACCATTAGCACTTTTGTTAGGTCCCGGTTGAGACTTGATAAGTCCTGAACAGAACAATAAGGAAAAAAAATGGCACAAAGTTCTTGATCATACGGATGATGGTCGCGAGTAATGGCTGGGGGCAAGTCTCCTGTTTGTGATAACTTGCGCTGCGAGATGTCTTGAATAAACGTGTACCATTACATACATTCTTGACAGCCATCGATATATTTGGTTGCCTATATATAATCATACCTTAACATGACTGCCATCAATGTATTTGGTTGCATCTCTAAATAATCTGTACATAATCATTCCATTTGGATCCAGTCCATCAATAACTGGTGAGGCACTCTGCAAAACAAACAATGACATAACGGTAAATACAATTAGGTCTACCGTATATTCAGCACAACTTGCATTGTTATTTACAGAAGGCAACACTGCCAACAGGGGCTCTCTGGCCCTGCTTTTTCCCCTGCGCGACGGACCCCCCTGGGTCTCTAACGATGGCACGCGTTGTTTCACGGCCCACATTTACTTATTTATTTATTTATTTATTTTTACAATATTTATCCAGGGACATCTGGTTTAGCTAAAGCTAGTTTAGACAGAGCCCTGCATAAAAAAATACTTCAGATACTACAACGTTACAAAAATAATAATATAAAATACATACAAAATATGTGGGAACTCTTGCAAAGCATCTGCACGACTGTACATGTGGCTGTAGTAATATGACGTAAAGTTTTCACATATTTTCTTGTATTTTGTCAATAAACTTCCAGTAGTTACATCCTGATGATGAATCTCAATAACTTGTACTTACAAATCCTACTTCATGTGTATATATAACAACTTCAAACAACGGCGGACCCAGCTGACTCAGGAACAGATCCAGCCCTGGCCTCTTCCGGAATCTCCAGCCACTCTTTCTCTAAAAAAGTGGATAAGGTACAAGATTTTGAGTGACACACTTGTTATTAATTAATTCAATCGTGGCTACATTTATCTGATTCCATGTTTATCATGTTTTTCTAGGAAACGTTCAAGGAGAAATGACGGGAAAAGAGAAAAAGGAAAGAGGGTTTTACTGGTACAGATGTACATGTATTTCTACAGTGACTATCGAAGGGACTTGTGCTGGAGAACATTTTTTTACATTTACATCGACATTCTTTCACAGTTCTTGCAAAGTTACCCATGAATAACTAAGGGCGCCTTCCACTTCTCAGGTCTGCCTGGCCTGAGAGAACAGGTTCTGACCATTGTATATATGGAAAGGTCAAGCCGCACGCCAAAACTCACCAAATTTCCATGCCAGAACTAGAGAACTGAGTGGCTCTAATCCATGAGCAGGGCCAGTCTGTCCAGAACCAGTTCCGATAGTTGTCGCATTCCTTGCGAACTAACAGATCAGGCCGGCCAGACCCGACAAATGGAAAGTACCTTAAGTTCAAAACTTTACTGCAATTTACCAACATTTGAGCTGCAATTTGTCATAAGGTATATTTGTTTGGTATTGTCAGTAGTAACAGCAAAATGTTCTCAGTGGCAAGCAAGATAACTCTAAAAAATAGCAAAATGCTCATAATCAGACTGCAAAATGGGCAAAATTTATTGTATTATGAACAAAAAAATATTGTCCAATATGACAGAGAAATGCCTTAATTTCTATCCTTTTGCTTTGCTTTCTTGACATGTTTGAATCTGTAATTCAAGACAAGAAACACAATTGGTGTGGCCTTATGAACAAAAAAATACTCATATATGAGACACCATATTTTGTATGTCAGTTACACCATGAATTTTGGAAAAAAATATTAAATTTTTTTTTCAAGATAATAGTGGATGACAAGGATAATGTTTGCGACTTAGCGGGGAAACTTACATCATATTCCGGGTGGACCAGCACGTTAGTCATCTCCAGGACCAAGGTGTACGGAGGCTGGTAATACGGCTCTTGTAGGGGGTCTGGTAACAAATGTTTACTGGAGGGCTCTGCAAACATCTGGTACACAAACCACACATTAGTAATTCACTCTCTGTTACTAACTGATAAATATTTAACAGACCTTGTTATTATTTAAAAATTATATTATTGTTACTGTTATTGACATTAAGTCATTTTAAAGTTGCTAAAAAGAAACTTATACAGACTTTTTCCCTTTCATCTTAAACACTAACTATAATTCTATGTTTGCCTGAGAATTGTATTTAATTTCATCTGTAGATGTATCTTTTACTTTATTGTAAGAGTATTATATTGTTACTCTTTGTTCTCTTAGAAAAACTTCTGAAGATTTTTACAATTATGGCAGTGGAATGACACTTCCACACCTGGCACCATACTGTCCCTCCTTTCACAAATAGTACAGTGGAATCCCGATAATTTAAATCCTCAATAAATCAAACCCTTCAGAACTCAAATTTCTCACTGACTCAAAGTAAAGCTCACTTTCCTTGGATTTGCTTTAGTCATTTACAATTATTCTACCCTTGATTTTCTGGGTAACCCGAACTAAGTTATTTCTCACTTCACATCATTTCCTTACTAATTTACTCCTGACTCTGACTTATTTCATAGCATGCCATAAAATGCTTTCATTATGACTCGAATTAAAATGACTGAGTTGGAAACCATATGTATTAATAGATTAGATACTGGTCAGCGAACCTGAGGATCTTAATAGGGTGGATCCGTATGCACTACACACTGGAATTACCTAATGCTAACACACCTAAATACCAACATGAGCTGGTTACTTGTACTGCTGAGCACTGTGCTACACTGCAAAGGACTGTTAAGGTTGAAAGGCCTACATAGCCAAATAAAATTGTTGCTGTATGGCGTACTTCAATTTGTTCTATTCAGTATATGTCTACAGCTTTATCAGGGTTTGCACACTTTCCAAGTTTTAAAATTCCAATACTTTCCAGAAGTTTATCAGCTATTTTCTAAGGAGTTTTCCAGTAGTATTTTAAAGTAAAAAAACATGTATACAAAATTAAATTTCCCAGATATTTTCTCTTTGAAAAAAGAAAAAAGAAAAAGAACTTCATGCAGTCTGGGTTTACTTGATTTTCCAGGAGTTTCCTGGTACAAGTTCTTCATGGTGACATTTCCACTTGAGTTGTTAGTGTCAATTTGTTAGAAATACTTCCATCACTGAAATTTTGTCACAAAAAAATCAAAATTAGACCATTTGATACTGTTGTTGATACAGCAAACCCCTGACAACTTGAACTGCTCTCTATTTCCCCTAAGAATCTGAGTTATCAGGATTCTACTGCTAGTACTCATTTAAATTCTAAAGAGCTCAGCTACACTGAGGGTGCAAGTGGAGTACCATCCTAGTCAGTAAACAGGTAGAGTGTAAAACAGTCCCTTTCTTTGAAAATCGATAGTACGAGCAAAAGAAGGCTGGGGAATGTGCAGCATCGTGCAGCTGGGAAACAGCCTACTTTTCACTCTCACCAAGGCAAATTTACTTTTACAATCAACATTTCTGTGAAGAAAGGGAGTGTTTTGCAGTCTGCACTGATGTTTGTTGACAGTACAGAACAATTACTGCTGAGCACTAAGAAACTCGCACACACTGGTATGCAAGCTTCATATGAAGATGGATCAGTTTTTACCTTTTGTTATGGCATTGATTGTGCCAAATAAGAAATAAATTATCTACAAGTACTTTCAGGATGTTGATATTAACTCAGATCCAGTCTTTTGTATGTGTAGAGTTCAACTCAATATTTGTACCCTGGGTATTGTACACACACTGCTTCAATTCACATACCTCGTAGAAGTCCCACAATCTGTCTCTTGCTCTATATATATACTGTAATGGAAGGGGTTCTTGGATAACAAAGGAACAAGAAGTGAATAATACTAATAACAATAACAATAGCAATAATAATATAATAATAATAATAATAATAATAATAATAATGATGATGATGATGATGATGATAACAATACAATGGATCTTTACTATTTTAGCATACTCTGGTGAATTGCTGTAGTAACTAAATGATCACCACTGGAAATAAATTTTAATTGAGTAATTTTTATAAATAAATATACATGCACCTTATGCATTATGATGTCAGATGAAGTACATAAAAATTCTTTTGTTTGGTGACTACTACACACACCACAATGTGATATATTTGTAGTAACTGAACAAATATTTATGTACTGTCATACTGAACAAGGTCTATTGAGAAAACAAGTTGTGTGACCACTGACAGAAGCTTACAATCTATTGTCCTAAAATTTCCAAAACAATCAACTCAATTACAATAACAATCGATCATAGAAAGTTCTGCAACAAACACGCAGCATGTGAGGCCGGCTTAAAAATAACTTTTACAGTATGTCTTGAAGTGTATTTGAATTGTATAGTTTTCATTATACAGAACAACAAATGACTTGAACTAGTAAATAATTTCAAAAATGAGTACATTCAAGTATTTCACCAGTGGTTCCAAACTCTGAGCAACAGATAAAAGCATCCCTGCCCACTTTCCTTCACTTGTGGCCAAGAAATGAGTGGAAAAAACCCAGATAGATAAGAACAATGATAAAAGAGAGAGAACTGAGGAATAGGAAAATAAGCTACAGAGCCACTAGTTACATTTTTGTTGACTTTTATATGTGCATCACGTATTTAGTGAATAATATATCAAATTTGTTGTGATACGTAAAACAATTATTTCATGGTTGTTGTTACAAATCACTATCAATGAAGACTTTCTTAATATCCATTTAAACAAATATCTTAAAAAAACACATAACAGTGTTGGACGCAAACAAAGGACGCCTGTAGGATCAGCTAACTGATTTGTATGTTACACAGTGTGTACACCACTTACCATTTTTATAAGGATCCTGAAAATGTGGGAGAAAATAAGATAATGCTATCAGTATATTGAGAATGAATAAAATTAATAATACTCTTGCCTTGATACCTTTGTGAGAAGTAGATCAAAATATTACACAATTTCTCTCGCTCACACTCATTTCAAACTTCGCTAAACCCTGCTTGCCCTCCTAAATTGTGTGTTAAAGCTGTCAAACAAACTAAGTTTTACTTTATAAGTCTAGTGGACACCGTACATGTGAGAAAGTACAGTGATTTTGAAGCTTCCAAAAATTTGAACTCAAAAGGTCACTTAGGTCATTTATGCACCCACCTCTTCATTTATGTACTAATGTTCTTAATATATGGTCATTTTCAAGACAAAGAACCCCCTTTAATAATAAGCATGACCCCCAGAAGTTTATGGTTTCATAATTGGATGGGATTTAATATTACCAGACGGATAGGCTTCTACTTGGGAAAGGGGGGAGGGACTTATAACTGGGGAAGCTAATAGGCAGATGTTTACGGCATTCCCAAACAATCAGCCAGAGGTTTGGCTGTAGGCAGCCTCTTGTTTTAATATGTTTTGATCACACTTTGACAATCACTCAGAATTTATAATTATAAACAAATCCTTAAGAAATACTATTTATCCCTCATAAACACCTGGGAATTATGATCCTATTCCTTTGTCTATTATTCCTATTGATGAATCTTCTAAATTATCACTTTTTTCCCTTACCTATGTAATTACTGGTAATATACTACTGTCACTTAAGCATAATGTGTTTTTTGATATCAGTTATTTTCGCTTTTTTTCTTTTTCTTATTATTAATAAATCAACACACTGTAACTAACTCTACTTCTGTAAGCCAAATAAACCTCTGGCTTTGGCACACAATTTTGTAATTAGTGAAAGGGTTATCAAATAAGTTATTATTATTATTATTATTACTTTCAAATAAAGATTGCACATAACCAAAACTGCAATTTGGTTTGTATAATTATAATTATTGAATCTGTCCACATGGCAGCTTACCTTGCCACTCTCTGTATCAGGCATTCCTACAAAGAAAATTGGTCTTAGTGAGTGGTGTAGATAGTTGAAAGTGAAGTCTGTAGCAAATCCTTGAGGTCAATCGATAGCGATAATAAATCAAAACATAACAGAAAAAAATATGTTAATGAAAACAATGGCTGAAAAACACTTTTGCTTTAGTATTGCTTTTGCCAGATTGGCAGTTTAGAATTGATAATTCTCTTCACAGAGCTAATGCCAAGCAATTTTGACTGTTTCTTGCCTCAAATTTCATGTGCACTGCCATCAGGGCTCCACGCTGGCTTAAGAATTTAGTAATTTTTTGCCAGTAAGTGAAAATATTTACTAGCCAGCCAGACATATTTAGTTGCCATACACTCTGCGGGTTTGTTGGCATAATACACAATGCAACCTAAATGAGATTGTAATCTATTTGCAATACATGGTGCTTGAGTCATGGTCACTGGAAATGCAGCCGTAATTCACGAAAACACAATCTGACTATGTTCATTCCCTTCAGTTACGTTTTGCCACAGTTGTTTGTTAACTGATTATTTGTTCCTTTGTTAAAATATGCTGTGATGCCTTTGGGCTTAAGTATGCCTTTTCCTCCATTCAAGATGCCATTGTATGCCACACCATGTGCTCCAGATCACAATATGTTGTGCATGTATGAAGTAGTGACCATTACTGGCTAAGAATCCACTGATGAGTGACCTTATCAAAGTATGTTGTGAAGGGTGCAAATTTATTGAATATTCTTCCAACCTCCCCCTGTTGGGAAGTAATAAACGGATCAAAGTTTATCTGGTATCTTGGGACCTAATGTACCAATCAAATCGAAACTTCAACATCCCCCCAGGGCAACCCCCCCCTCCCAGCATTTGAACTTTTGGAATTTGGGTTGTTCAAATTTCCTTCCCCTGGGCCAAAAAGGTTGTTCAAATGCCCCATTTTAAGGTAATATTAAGTGATCAAATGCCCCTACCCCCAGGACTTTTGAAATTATTGATTATTCAGTAGTGGTCAGTAGTGGGAGAGTGTAAGCACCAACAGAAAACGTCTTCATAAATAAAGATAAAAATGGAGTTGACTTCAAAACTGTATATATTCTTGATTATCATTTTTACCACTGTTGTACATAGTTTGATTGACATAAATGGTAAAATTTAAAATTTGAAGTATACAAAGCTTTGGAACTTGTGAAGCTTGTGAAATTCAAAGCTGTGAATGCTGTGAAATTGTCAAAAGGTCAATCGAGCCGTGGTTGTCCTGGCCAGGAGGCTGGGCAGTGCAACCTCTGTGAAACATCAGGCTTTACATGGAAAAGCTTCTGAAGTTCATTTTTCCTCAGTCAGTTGCAAACAAAAGAAGAATTGTCACTCTGAAGTTGTTTAATTTTGCCATGATCTCAATGGCCATTGCTGAATTCGATCGAGGAAACCACGATGCACATAACATGATATGAAGACAAACTGCATCCTCTAGATTTGGGGCATCCTCTAGATTAGCGCTGCTACTAGGATGCCCCATACTCATCTCACGTTATTCATTTTTCATCCTGTTTCCTTCATTTTCTCAAATTTCATTTAATATATGTATTTCATTCTGTGTATACTTCTATTTCTATGTGTAGTTAATTATTTAATAATTAATATATTGTAACATTGTATCAATGTATTATGTTTGATGAGTATGAATAAAAATTGATATCTTGATATCTTCTTGATATCTTGATATCTTGATATCTTGATATCATATAAAACTGTGTTGTTTCAAAGTGTCCACATTTATATTGAATTTGCATAGATACAAGCACCGACAACACAATACTCATCAAGTTCGTGTCAACTTTCCCAGTTTCACAAATTCCTGTGCAAACTCCACAAACAATATTGTGATTAGTTTGTTTAAAGAACACAAAATAACTGGGTGCTCTCACAGCTTGAGTGTCAAATATAAATGTTGAATCCAGTCTCAAAACCTTGACGCGCTTCGGTCTTGGTGGCTCCGCTCTATGAAACTTCGCCTTCGGCTTTTTTGGGAGAGTTGAACGACATTGGTGGTATAATTTTGCTAATCTCATGTGAGTGTTCCAATGATGAAATCTTGTTAAATCTCAATTGTCATTATCCTGTCATTTAAGTCCAAAAAAACTCTCCATCTTCAGCTGCTCTTAGAATCTTGCTCGTGTCCAGCCGTGTTTTGCCATTGCAGGTTCTATAAATGTTCGAGGTATTTCATATTCAGTTTGCATTGACGCCAACCTGTTGATGTTTACTCGGAACATCATTGAAGAACTTTCAGTTTTTGTTTTTAGAACAATTCGGAGTTGGACTACATGTAATTCTACTGGCTTCCTTGAGTGGACTGTAAGTACACGCATAATTGTGAAAAACCAGTTGTGAAGTAGCGGTCTGCCATGGCCATGTCGATCGAGTTGAGTTGAGTATGTTTTATCTTGGTTTTGTTTCTGTTGAATATTGTTCTTGATTCATCTTGCAACTCAATCAACTGATCA
>JANVCK010207950.1:0-10514 GCA_026546655.1 Epizoanthus illoricatus | reverse complement strand
GGAAAATACATTTTCCGACGTAATTTTGAAATTGCTAGGCCTATCCTATTTTTCTAAAAAAATACCAAAATTTGACATTTTTCCAATATTTCCACAAACCATTTTACTTTTACTCTCTCAAACGCGCCACTAATTGACCATGCCAAGTTTCAGGTCACAATCTTGAACTGTTTTGAAAATCCTGGAGGCAGGTTTCATATGACCCCCCCCCCGGAAGAATATGTTATGAAAAAAAACCTTGGTAGTCCAAGGGTTTAAGGATACCAATGATATATATTAACTACTGATAGCTCACGATACCTAGCCTTAGGATCTTATAACAGGAACGTTCTTATTTGCCCCTTTTTGTTGTGTCATTTCTACATAGGCATTTCATCGTTGCCTACGAATTTTGTAGATAAATAAACAAAGTTGAGATATAATAGAATACGATTGTATTCTCGATACTAATGTTCTAGCGAGAACTTTAGAGTTACTAAGCTTTACGTGGATAAGTAATAAATGCTAAACAAATAACAGACCACAATGAAGCAAGAACCAACACATTGTCTTCTAATATAAGATACTCTAAACTGAATCATACTTCTACCACGTATCCCTAAACAGATCACACAAGCTCACAATGACCCAACTCCTATTAAAAGAAACTCTGGAACAATCCACTGTTCCACCACTTGACCCTGAACTGATCACACAAGCTCATGATAACACAGCAGATGATACTCTAGACTAATCAAATGTTCTACCACGTGAACCTGAACTGATCGCACAACCTCACGATGAACCAAACACCAACACACTGATCGTGTACTATACGATACTCTGAACTAATCCACTGTTCTACCACGTGATCCTGAACTGATCACACAAGCTCACCATAACACAACAGATGATACTCTAGAATGACCAGCTGTTCTACCACGTGATCCTGAATTGTTCTCAAAAGCTCGCGATGGCCTAAAAAGCACCACATTGTTCTTGTACTAGGAGGTAATCTAAACTGACCCACTGCTCTACCACGTGACCATGAATTGATCACACAAGGTCAGGATGGCCTAAGAACCAACACACTGATCTTGTACTAGGCGGTACTCTAAACTGACCCACTGTTCTATCACATGACCTTGAACTGATCACACAAGGTCAGGATGGCCTAAGAACCAACACACTGATCTTGTGCTAGGCGGTACTCTAAATTGACCCACTGTTCTATCACATGACCTTGAACTGATCACACAAGATCAGGATGGCCTAAGAACCAACACACTGATCTTGAACTAGGTGGTACTCTAAATTGACCCACTGTTCTATCACATGACCTTGAACTGATCACACAAGATCAGGATGGCCTAAGAACCAACACACTGATCTTGAACTAGGTGGTACTCTAAATTGACCCACTGTTCTATCACATGACCTTGAACTGACCACACAAGGTCAGGATGGCCTAAGAACCAACACACTGATCTTGTGCTAGGCGGTACTCTAAATTGACCCACTATTCTATCACATGACCTTGAACTGATCACACAAGGTCAGGATGGCCTAAGAACCACCACACTGATCTTGTACTAGGCGGTACTTTAAATTGACCCACTGTTCTATGACATGACCTTGAACTGATCACACAAGGTCAGGATGGCCTAAGAACCACCACGCTGATCTTGTGCTAGGCGGTACTCTAAATTGACCCACTGTTCTATCACATGACCTTGAACTGATCACACAAGGTCAGGATGGCCTAAGAACCAACACACTAATCTCGTGCTAGGCGTTACTCTAAACTGACCCACTGCACTGCCACAAGATCACGACGTGAACGTAATTTACCATAATTAGTTGATTTGAAATAATAGTAACAACGGGGCAACAGCAGAGCCTTCACGCGGCTATCGTAGAAGTTTGGGCCAATTCCATAATACAGGGGCTGCAATTTATAGAGAAGTCGGATTAGCAGCAGTGACATGTAGAGTCACAACGTGGGAGAATAGAAAACAACTAATGTTATTGATATAAGCAATAATATTAAATTTCAAAATCTCTCAAAATAATTTTAACTAGATCTACTGTAAAATGTTTTGATTAAAGTATTGAATACCCATGTACTTGATGACCATTCCTTAATTTGTTTATTGTCTACATGGAAAATCGTATCAATTAACATGAATGAACGAACAAACGAGATAAATAGAACAGGAGATGCTAGTCTAAAGGAGCTACATAAATGATAAAATTATATTAAAATGTCTTGTTAAAACCACTAGATATACAGCAATCTTAAAGTACAAAAGTTGAAACATTCTTATATTTTGTCATTACAAAGGCATTAATAACTCATTATGATAGGAGCTCGTAGTATTTTGAAAAGCATCCATATTGGCCTCTCGAAATAGAGCCAGTTGAAAATTGGATACGATAGGAAGGTGTTACTTACCACTATGTTGTCGGGAACTAGTTTAGCACATTTTCCAGTAACGTCCTTTATCAACTTGCAGTGTATTCCCCCACGTCTCCAGTGCACCAAACTCCCGGTTCCGTCTGAACATGCGATCCAGTTGTTAATGTTAGATTTGATCATGATCTCAGTTCCAAGTTCCTTCCACAAGTTGAAATCCATCGCATTGTAATCAGTTTCGCTGAGACACAAAACGTAAGAGAGCGAACATATTGCTTCTCAGAAGTGATTCTATTATTGAACAACAATACAAATTAACAAACGCCCGTATCTAAAAAACGCTCCTGTAAAACAGCTTTTGTAACAAAGTCTCAATATCTAACAAATCTACACCCACTCCCCCTCCCCTTCCCACATACAACAAGATATTTCGTAATGCACGTCCTTCTCTAATAAACACCTTCACTCAAAAGCAGAAACAGCGCCGTGAAAATGAGGCAGGAGCAGAACAACTGAAATCGTAGCTGTCGATGCTGGTTTCGGGCAGATCCTCCCAAGGACAGTGATACTCATCACGATAACTAAAAATTAATCTAAATCTTAAAAGATTTATGTATGTCAGGTTCGTATGACATTTAAACTTAAAAAAAGTTGCAGAACAATAGTTTTGTGCTCTATTTGTAGAAGAAATTAAATAAATCGCCTATCTAATTAGTTTTCAGTATCCAAAAACACCCCTTAACCCTATTATACCAGGGGGGAATGCCCCCATGTGATTTGTTTAACATAACTTTGAGCTGAATTTGATGACTTTTCCTTAAAGTGCAGTCTAATACCTTGCCATAGTAGCCGTTTTCTTAAGGTAAACTCTTTGGATTTTACCAAATCTTATATTTTGTATACATTTGAAGGAATACAAACAAACTTTCTTCTTATGTTTAACCTTATCTTACTCGGGCTTTTTTGGCTTCCCACACCACGGGATGTACTCCAGGATGTACCACGTTTTAGCATTAGGTTTCACTAATTGGTTGTGACGTCATAATGACCTCATCATATATGAATTTTATAATAATAATAGTAATATTATTGTTGTTTACTGTCAAATACGTGCGGAGTAGTTGCCCGTATGTATTTTCTATAGTATTTGAGTTACAACAAAATTTTTCAGTGGACAGTTGATAAACAAGCTTTAGTTCAATTTTGAAAGTTGTAGTTTAGACATAAGAACTCAAAGGTTGGCAAGAGAAAGGTAGATTCCATAGCAGTGACGTAGTCATGATATCACACATTATTGATTAAAGTAAGCCAATCGCTTAAATATTGTACCTACGATACTCGATAGACAATAACACTCAATAGGAACTAAGGAAGAAAAAATATTTTGAGTGTTCGTAACTTGCTGAGGAGTTCTAAAATCTCATGCATTGGCCGTGCGACTCACACTATAGAAACTGACTGGTTAAAATGACCAATTTTAACTTGTTCTCTCACATTAATTTTGTTTTGACCGTTTATTGTACGGTAGTTGCACTGCCTAAACAGGATTACTCTTGAAAGTTTATTGCTCAAATTGTACTATATTTTATGGAATAAAAACTACCCAGACAAATGAAGTCTACACTATGGTTTCAGAAAATCTTGATAAATGAGTGAAATTTGACACCGCTGGCCTAAAATTTATTTGTGACTGCGGGCTCATAAAACAGTGTGCAAGCACCTTACATCTTGAGATTCATCTAAAATAAACTATTGCAACAGTAGTTGACACTTAGCCAAAAAGCCCAAAAATCTGTCGGAGCCCGGACCTGAAGCTCTTTTGTTTACCAAGAAATCAGCTGTTGAAGATACGTTTTGGAATTTTGAACAGCTGATTTCTTGGTAAAAAAAAGAGCTTATGAAATTTACTTACAAAAGACGAAGGAGTGGAGACTCAGCTCCGCATTCCGGGTGGCATCCTATAGTGCCAGGATATTATACCTGTCCATTCTTTATAGTTTGTATTTTTCAATATCTAGATACTCCTCATTGATAAAAAATATACTGAGAACGTTTTGAAAATCTCGACTTCATACATTTTATCGTTAATAACAGTGTTGATACTTGTCTCTTACCCTGTATTTTGATAAGGTAATGAATAAATTGTATACAAAAAGCAAGAAGTTCAATTGTCACCTTTTCATTGTTTCTTAAAGAAGAGACCATCGCGAAGGCACAGTTCTGCTGTTTGTGATTTTTCATAACTTTCCATTCCGTCACCAAGTAGAAAGGCTGAAGTTTTCTTCCATTCAAATTAGTTGGAAAAATTGGAGACAGCAGGGCTTTCTTACTGTGCTTCAAAACCGCAGCGATAAGAAATGAAATCACAACCAGTTCAATAAAGAACACACAAAATAACTTTGTCTCACGATTAAAACTGTAAGTACCAAAGAAAGTACAAAGCTATAAAACTTCGGCTCTTAAGTTGGATGATTTGTGAGATGTTTGTACTGCGGCATTTTGTAATAACGACGCGTTTTGTAATAAACCTACGGGTTTTGTAATAACCCTGCAGCATTTTGTAATAACCATTTTTGACTCAAATTGTAATAAACTTTTGCAGCATTTTGTAATAACCGGGTAAACCTGTGATGGTATCTTATCGGTTATGAACGATGCTCTTTTAATCGGCGGCTTGCGTAACCGGGTTCTTATATCCGGGGTCTCCTAACCGGGTTCGTATGTGGAGGGGCTTATGACCGGCTTCTTCTATCCGGAGACTTATAATCGGGCTCCTATAGTCGGGGGTTCGTAACTGGGTTCTTCTATCCGGGGGCTTGCAACCGGGTTCCTATAGTCAGGGGTTTGTAACTGGGTTTTTCTATCCGGGGGCTCGTAACCGAGTTCGTATATCCGGAGGCTCATAACCAGATTCCTATAACCGGGGACTCAAACTGGGTTGCTGCATCCGGGGGTTTATAACCGGGTTCATATATCCTGGAGTAATAACTGGAGGTTATTACTCTTATATCCGGTGTTAATAATGGGTTCTTGTATATCTAGGACTTCCAACCAGGTTTTTGTACTGTGGTTGATAGCTAAGTTCTTATAACAGATCTCTTGTCTTCCGGATCCTTTTGACTGGGTTCCTATATCTGGAAGATTATAACCGGGTCCTTATATAAGGGAAATATAACTAGGTCTTTGTATCTGGGGTCTCATAACCGGGTTCTGATATCCAGCGCCTTTAAAACCGCGTTCTTATGTCCGGGCTATTGTACCCGAGGTAATCAAGCCGGTTTTCTAGCCGTAATCTTGTCTTCATGGGACTTTGAACTGTTAACCAAGAGTCCACCGTGAGCACTATAGGGTAGTATGATATCAGGGATCATATAATCGAAGAAATCCAGTTATGAGCCCCTCGATATAGGAATCCGGTTATAAGCACCTAGATATAGGAACCCAGTTATGAGCCCCCCGGACATAAGAACCCAGATCTAATTAGAACCCGATTATAGAACCCTGGTATAGGAACCCGGTCATGAGCCTCCGGATAAAGGAACCCAGTTAAGAGACCTCGTACGTAGGAACCAAGCTATAAGTCTTCGGATATACGCATTCGGTTATGAGCCCCCGGGTATAAGAACCCCAGTTATTAGCCACTGGATAAAGGGACCTGCTTGTAAGTCCCCGGATATACGATCCCCATTACGCGAGCCTCCAATAAAAAGAGCATCGTTGATAATCGGAAAAAATTCTCCTCTTATTATTGTCCGTAACATAATGTATTATCACAGGTTCACCCAATTATTACAAAATGCTGCAAAAGTTTATTACAATTTGCGTCAAAAGGAGTTATTACAAAACGCTGCAAGGTTATTACAAAACGCGTAGGTTTATTACAAAATGCTGCAAGCTTATTACAAAACGCGTAGGTTTATTACAAAACGCGTCGTTTATTACAAAATGCCGCAGTACAGATGTTGCCTTGTACACAAACATAACATATTTCGTGTAGCAATTTGATAACAACTGATTCTAGTCAACAAATAGTGGCTAATTCTCAGCCATCCTAATTTTAAAACAAGGATTACTCTCGGAGATCGGCCATTCAGCTGTGCGGCCCCAAAACGTCGGAATGCTATTCCAGTGGAGATCAGGGATTCTCAGTTAATTACAGCTTCAAATGTAAAATTAAGACTCACCGTTTTTAGACTGGATTTTAATTAGTTGTCAAGTTCTACTGTTTTTATCAAATTTCTTGTATTTTGCGCAATATAATTTTAATACGTTTAACGGTTTACCTTTTGGGAGCGGTAGTTGACACACGAACGTTTCCTTTGCCAGGCCAGTTGGGACGGGGCGTAATAGCATTGCGTGATGCCGTGAAATTCTTAATATCGGTGAAGGTGAAACTGTAGACTAGCGTCCAGCCCCCTCCAGCCGTGGTTTGGTCGCAGTAAACTTGGACCGAGCGTCCGCCCAGTAGGATGTAGTAATTCTTGGTGGCCGTTCCGCCGTGTGATTGAATGTCCTTGCACGACTTGCCGGGGTTCTGTTTGGTTCCAACTACAAAGACAATGACACCGAAATTAAACTTATACCCCCAAGTTATGATCTGAACTGATAAAATAGTGAGATTTGGATTTGCGAATATCATTTCGATTTTCGGCCGCGTTTTAAATGAGTTGATAGGTAACAGGTGATTTATTCGAAGTAATCCGCCTATTGAAACTTCAAACTTTCACACGACAACTGCGACCTACTTTCTGACAGCAGGGCTATATATTCCTAATATGTAAGTACTATGGCTACTTCCACGTCGCTCTATCTTACTGTTTATATAGACTGTGCCCCATAATGAACGACCTGGCAATACAACCTTGAAATCGCTACGTTTCAAGATACCGGCGTGCGGGAAATTCAAAGCAAAAAAGTCGTCAAAGTAAATCGCTTGGCGTTAGCTCTGTTAAAAGAATTATTGAATTTAAACTACCAATCCGAACTACTGAGAGCAAAAGAGTTTTCAGTCAGGACTCCCCTTAAACTTGTGAAATTAGAATGCCATTATACATTGAAGTGCTAATTCTTTATGCCGAGACTTTTTGCTGCCGTTAGGCAGCGACACCATTTGCATTGTTAGATCGAGAATTCAGAATTTCTGTCTGTGGCAATGTTAACATTGAGCCACGGTGTCTTGCATCAGCAGTGTTCAGATGCTACATCACGCGAAGCGACCACGAGTTTATAAGGAATTTCAGAAAAGGTTCTGAACGATACATACCAGTCTTGGTCGATGTACTGAGCGCAAATAGAACGGTCATTATGCAGAGATGTGGAGAGCAATGGCTTCCATTCTTCGTTTCCTGTGTAGTTGATATCAACAGAACCATGAAACAGGCAATGAGCTCCGATTGAGGAAAGACATAACCATGATAAGAACCAGTGAGCCGTTTTGAGCGAAAACAGAGCCCCATGAGGGGGCATAGAAACTGAAAACAGCTAGTGGAAAGTGATCTCACTGCAGCAAAAGAATTAGACTACTAAAGCTAGTTTGTGCAAACGCATCTCCTCTGATACTGTTCACCGGCCTTTCTTCAGTCAGTCGCAATGATCACGGGAATTTATGCTCTAATAGAGGTAAACTTGAATTTTCCGACTGTTCCCATTAAGTTGCGCATGCTTTGTAAATACCATTTGTACCAGGATATTATGCCATGACTGTGTTGGGCACATACTGACATATTCATTATTAACAAAACATGACAAACTATCGCACACTGACAGTGTACATTTTGACAGCCTCTTGTCTGCAATCAGTTCTACATATCATCCCATGGAAAATCTGAATTGAAATGTTTTGCTTTTGTGTGCAATGAACAAAGAGTTTATCAAATATAGATGGATGGAGTTATATTATTTTGTGATTCTATTTATTTATAAAATACATGTCTAAATGTGTTCAGTTATTATTAAGTAAATGTATTATCAGGCCGTGCAGGTCAGTATTTTATACTGAAAGCAGTTCGCGGCAGCACTTCACTTGCGATAGTAACTGCTAGTAAAAAGAAAGTTTACTGCTACTAAAAAGTTGATTTTATGGAGTTCTCGTCTAGAAACCAAATAATTTGGTTGCTCGCTAAATTAATGAAAATTGCTCTGGATGCACGGGAGTCATAGAATATTTGATACTTCCAAGGATTCTGGAATGCTCTGTGTTCCGGGTATTAACACTGAACGATAGAGCGTTATAGGACCATTTCAATTTAACAGACTTTTTAAAAGTTTCTTTATATATTTTTGAAGTAAAATATTTCATAGTTTACGTACGGCTTCTTCCAGCAGACTTGACTCGTAAGAGATCACTCAGGTACCCTGGCGTCCATCCAAGTGTTTTGTAAACAAGTAGGAGGATGTCATAACAAATTCGGTATTTCATCAGAACTGGGGTGATATGGTCGAATTTTGGCACCAGACATACCAACCGAGCAGCAGTATTAAGTATTCTCTGCAGCCTCTTATATTAGTATTGTGGAAGCCGATAGAGTAATGCATTGCAATAGTCGAGGTGTGAGGTAGTAAAGGCATGAACAAGGATTTTTGTAGAATCTTCTGAGAGGAATTTCCTGAATTTTCTGGTGCAATAATTAAAAAGTTGAGAAATAACAGCATTCTTGACTGATTTAGCAAGGGACAGTTGAGTTTGCCTTCACTGACCTCATTGCACTGACGTTATGAATGCCCTGATTTTTTCTCTCTTCACAAAAATTCGGTACAAAGTTGAATAAAATTCATATAAAGAAGAATATGTAAAGTTTAGAAGTTGACTTCTTCGAATTTGTGTTGAAGAATCAATTTAATTCATTCCTTCGACCTGCTTGGACTTCCCAGCTGAAATAGCATTAATAAATAGAGCAGGCTTGTTTCTAGCACTTACAGTACGAATTGGTGCGTGCTTGTCAAGAACCTCGAGAAATTTGGTTTTCCATAACGACCAAGTTTTGTTCACATCGTCGTTGGTACTGATCTCAGGCCAGCTGGCCCGTTGGAGGTCTGACTTGAAATTCATTTTATTAAAATGTTTTAGATTACGTGTGGTAATAAACTTTGAGCTGCTCTTAGGTATGACAATTTTGCGCACTGCAAAGATTTGATAGTGGTCTCTAACGGATATTGGATAAACGCCCGAGTCGACAATACTTTCTTCATTACTTGTAAGAAACAAATCGATGGTAGTGCATGTTTCATTGGTGACTTTTGTTGGGTCATTGATAATCTGTGTCAATTGGTCAGCTTGCATGAGATTAACGAGGCGTAAGGTGTGGTACCCAGGGGAGTTAGTCGTGGTGTTTGCAGTACATATTGCCTAAAGCCTGCTTCACACTAGCGACGTAATCGCAATCACAAGCGTAAGAAATTTAAATAACAAAGCACAAGACAAAGGAACAGCTGTGTGGGCGTGTTCCATCTCGTTGCACCCCAGGTGTTCCTTTGTCTTTTCCTTTGTTACTTAATTTACGCATGCGATTACGATTACGTCGCTAGTGTGAAGCACGCTTAAAATGAAATATCTTGAACTCACATTCCGATTTGTTTACAGACTTCGAAATGTTCTGTGGGGGAATGTGGAGGTTAATACCACCAAGAGACAAGAAATGCCTTAGAGTTTGCCTTCTTGATATTTAATAGTACCATTTCCAAGTTGTCATTCTCTAAATCTATTCGTCTTTGTAATCGATGGAACTTCTTATATAGATACAAACTTCCCCACCAGTTCTATTTCTATCGCGTCTGACTAAGTTGTATACAGAAATCATAATTTGACTGACTATTGATTCGTCCAATCGTATTTCATTTATACAGAGTATATCGGGGTTTGTTTTGTCCATTAATATTCGAAGTTCGTCCAAATGTTTGAGAACACTGGTGATATTAAGTGAGCCCATTTTGAATCACCTTGTCTCCGACATTAAGGGGTGAAATGGCATTAGGTTTGTTTTGATTACTTTAATCTCAGATGGATGGATAGATGGATGGATAGATAGATAGATAGACAGACAGAGAGATAGATAGATAGATAGATAGACAGACAGACAGACAGACAGATAGATAGATAGATAGATAGATAGATAGATAGATA
>JANVCK010207839.1:0-10515 GCA_026546655.1 Epizoanthus illoricatus | reverse complement strand
AGGTTCAAGTTTGTAACAAGCCTCCCCTCTCTATTAAGCCTCCCTCCACCCCCTCCCAAAAAAAGAAGACCACTTATAGAACGGGTTAGAAGCGTATTATATTCTTGATCTCAACATTTCCAGCTTCCAGCTTCATGTGGGGAAGTTTCAGTACTTTCTGTTTTGAATATGTAAACCTTGCCTGGGAAAAAGGGGCTTATGAGTTTTCAATGCCAAAGCCGTTGTCAACACTTAAAGTGTTGAAAATGGCATCGAGTGTTGAAATTGCATTGAGAGTGTTGAGAAAGGCATTGAGAAAGTGTTGATGGATTGCCCATCAACGCTTTAAGCATTGACAGAGCTTCAACAAAGTGTTGACAAAGTGTTGACAGAAGTGTTGATAGAAGCGTTGACAGAAGTGTTGATAGAAGCATTGACAGAAGTGTTGACAGAAGCGTTGATAGAAGTGTTAATAGAAGTGTTGATGAAAACATTGATCAAAGCATTGGCAAAGCACAAACTAAACAGTTGTGCCAAAATAAACATTCGTAAATATAAAGTGAGCGTGTCTCGCCACTTTTTAACAACATTTTAGTTACACACATTAGATCTAAAATCTAAGTATGTTATACTTGGCTTAGGCTTCCATTAGTTTCAGTTTTGAGATTGTTTGTCACCTTAGTACATGCAAACTGTATTGCTATTTTATAAGAAATATATTGTCTCCATCTTTAGCTGTCAGTGAGTTTTAAATAAGCCCCCCGTCTCTATTAAGCCCCCCCTGTAGACGTTCTGAAAAGAAATAAGCCCCTCAGGGGCTTCATAGAGTGTTTACGGTATTTTTGTTTTATTAGAAACATTAGATACTGGTGAGCAATCGGATAATTTAAGCCTTAGGTTTCCTGATAATTAAATATTATTGATGATTGTATTAATTAATTAATATACAAGTATATTATACAGCAGTGAGATGTAGATTTTGTCTTCAAACTGACAAGAACAATATCTCATGAGTGAGGGTTTCTGAACAAGTGAGATGTTGTTCTTGCCACAAGAAGATAGAATCCACATCTTTGAGCATACCATAAAATTATGCTGTTCTTTTTATTATGTGGTTGGGAAAATGTTCGGATTTAATGTATTCATTCCTGTTGGTTCTTTGTGTTTATGGTAATTATGGGTATATAAGTGCCGAGTGACTCGAGTCAGTTCATTGTGGTTCTGGCTCATGTACTGTTCAGTTTATTTTGATTGTATCTACGTATATGACTTGTAGAATTGCTGTTATAGCGATATTATATGATACCATGGGCCTGGAACCTGTCACCGCAAAATGTTGCTGTGTGTTTTATTGGGACTCGAGGGAATATCAGGAACTTGGAAAATTTTGTGCTCGCTGTACATCCAGGACTGGAGTGGCATATTTTCCATATCTTCATACGTGTAAAATATGGGTTTAATAAGTGGTTTAGTTCCTATTAAAGCACTCACGTCCATATAATAAGGAAGTTTGTACAGTATCATTAAACAGTACTTGTATGTGGCACCTCAAACTTATTTCAAGTCCAAACAATATTAGCAGAAGATTAGTAATTACGAACTTTGTATTAATATTAGTATTTGTTTAGCATTAGCATTAGTAAATTTTTGTAAATTGTTTAATATAATATAATACCAGTCCATTTGATATCACATCATTATAAGTCCTTGTTTACATATTATTGTTTGTGTTTCAGTGTGCAATACTAATTGTGTGGGTGGTTGTGTGGATGGAAGTCAAAGTGTTTGTTGTCACTCAGAATGCCTTGGAGGATGTAGTCGGTCCAACTCAGCTCAACACTGCCACGCTTGCCGACGTGTTAGGCTGAAGGATGGAACATGTGCAGAGCACTGTCCACCAGGCTTGTTTGAGGTTGGTAGATTGAGGGTGCAGCATAAAGTTATCTGATCCCGCTTGCCGCTTCTAATTTTTCCTCGATTCCACTATCCCACTCCATTCAGAATTGTATGGCAGTAAACAGTGGCATAGCCAGCCTTCATAGAATTTGTAGGGCCGAGAAGGTAAAAAGAAGTGCCAAAAGCATGAGTTCCTAGGGGGTCTGCATGCTCCCCCGGAAACATTTTGAAATATAGAACCTCTGAGATCACATTTTGTGCAATCTGAGAGTAATTTTCAGCATTTTGATAATCGTTAGAACTGGCAGGTCAAACAGGGTTTTGTGGTGTTGAATGCAACAGAAATGCAATCTGATCTCTTTATTCGTAACTTCTTGTGGATTTTAGATACGTCAGTCTAGTCACAGGAAGGTTTGAAATCATTATTTCTACAACGTCTTATTTAGTTTTACTATTATTTTTTGTCTTTGTTTATGTTTTTAGTTTTTGCTGCTAAAACTATTTGTAGGCCCAGGTCTACAGGCAATAAGGCTGGCAGTGCAACTGCTGGTAAGCCACTTCACAATTCTTGATTGGTGCAGTCTGACTATATTTACCCAGGGGTGGATCCAGAAAATCGAGAAAGAAGGGTCGAAGGGCCTGACACAAAAATTAATAGTTTACATACATGTAATACACCAAATCCAAATATGACTGCCATCTCAACGAGCTGAGCCAAAGCTACATGAAATCATGGTTAGTCAGTCTGGGGTTGACCATTTGGAATGGAACATGTACCATTTGTAGAAACCAACTGGGGCTGCCCCATTTCCACTTCTGACCCACTAATCTGATTAGTAGTTTAAGGGGTTCAGTGGTGTGAGCGCTGGCATTTAGTTCAGGATGGAAATTTTGTGCAAATTTACCATTTATTTTCAGCATGTTCCAACCAGTCAAACCAAAAATTCTGGTTAAATGGAAAGTGCCCTTAGTCTTTTTGGAAACTTTCTTTATATGAAACACAGTACAGGTTTGTTTAAGAGATCATATCAGTTGAGGAATGACGTTGAATCCCTACCCACCCTCTGCCTGGATTTCCCATTTGTTGTTTTTATTGGGGGGGGGGGTAACTCATTGTACAATCGATTTATTTAAATGAAATCCATACCCAGGTGGCATTTCCAGTAGGTGAATAAAAACTTGGAAATAATAATCTGACAGAAAAACCCGCTAGTCGGAATGCTACATGTATGTTACAGGGTTCGTACATTTCTGGAAAGTCGTGGAATTTTTATTTTACCTTGAAAGGCCTAGCAGCCTGGAATTTATCCTTACTCATGGAAAACTTAACCCAAACTGTGCAAAATTATTTTTCTTTTCTTCTTTCAAAAAGAAAATCACTGGGAAATTACTTTTCATATACCTGCTTTTTTGCTTCAAAATAATCAACTGAAAACTCGTGGAAGATTCCTGGAGTTACTCTGATGTACACTCATGTAACATGCCTGCAAGCATTGGGACTTACACAGTTGGGACCTTTGGATTGCAAACTTGCACCTTACAATGGCTGTGCTTATAGGAGTGGGTGTGATTTCTATCAGAGTAAAAATAAATATAAATACAAAGTACATAATGTGCAGTTACAGTGTATGTACTGTACCCCTGTTGTTTGGAGTACTGATTAGAAACTTTGTTTCCTTTCCTAGTATGAAAACTTCCACTGCACTAAAAATTGTGGTTCACAGCATGAATTTAATGGCAAATGTGTGTCCAATTGTCCTGCTGGATATAAGACTCTGACTATACAGATAAGCATCTTCCAAAAAAAGTATGTGTGCAAAAAATGTGAAAATGTGAAATGCCCTCGAGGTAAGAGTACTTTGAATTCATATATTCTGTAAACACTGATCAATTCTTATAACTCATTTTGGAACTGCACATGAGAAACTATAAAGAACATAGGCAGCTACAGTAGCGAACAATATGAAATCAGCTCATGAAATGCTGGTTTCTTGTTGTCCACTCCTGGCTGTATTTGCTGTGTATAGGACATAAAAATGAGGAATTAAATGTGGTAATTTTGAGGTCCAACAATTATTTACAGTCAATATGTATTCCAGTGTTGTGGTCTGTCACCTCATCTCTGCCATACTGATAAAAGTTACTGGATCCTAGAGTTGTAATGCACATTTGAACATACATATGGAAAGTGCACACTGTAAATTGCATTTATTTAGTATATTAATATTATCACTTAATACCATTCTTATGTTCATGAATGTTGTCCAAAGACTTGAAATTTGGGCATTTCACATTTGTGACTGTCCACGCAAAAACCTGTATTTATAAATGCAGTGCGAATTAACATGTTCACTCAGAAATGAAGGCGAACGCAGTGCGAACTGACAGCACGAACGCAGCATGAATGAACCTTCGTTCTTTTTGAATGCACCTCGTTTCTTACGAACACAGTTTGTTTCTCACGGTGAACGCAGTTCGATCCATTGAATGCAGTTATTACTTTCTCTTCCAGACTGAATCATGAAAGCTTCCTCCGATATTGCAGACACTGGCCTTTTCTTTGTTTGTACAAGCACATGTCCGTAGACAGCTGTGTTGTGAACTATACTCAAGTTCAGACCTATCAATTTGTTCAATTGGCATTGATCTTAACTGACGAGTTCACAAGTTTCCCAAGATCGAGCTTTGATTTTTGATGTTTTGTTTTATGTTGAACACAGCCACAAATGAGCCTTCGTCCATTTCGAATGTACATCGTTTCTTGTGAACCCAGCTCATTTTTCATGGCATCGAAGGCCGGTTCGTTTCATGTAAATGCCTTATTGTGATAGTTTTGCATAAACAAAGTTATTATTTTCTCTTCTGGATCAGATTCTGGATCACGAAAGCTCCCTGGCCTTTTACTTTCTGTGTAACACATGTCTGCAGAAAGCTGTGTCATGAGATATAGGTTTGGATCTTTCAATAATTTTGTTCAATTATCAATGATGTTAATTTTGCCAACTTCACTCTGTGAAGACTTGGGGGGGGGGGTTGCATTCACGAAGCTCAGGCCCATTGCAGACGCCAAACTCTTCATGCGTCTAAACATTTAAAAAGTTGTAAGTTTCAGTCTGCACTAATGAGGAAATTGAGCCTTATATTTTAGGACCCCCCACTGAAAATCCGCCAAACTATCATTTCAGAAGCTTTGGTTGTTCATCGTTTGTTGAATGGAGCAATCGTTCACTGAAGATTCATGTGATCAGAAAGTTTTCACGGTTGTTTATTGTTCGCTGAAATTTCACGAAATCAGAAGGCTACATGCTTGTCATCAAATTTTGCAGAGCAAATCATTCGTTGAAGTTTTGTCGTCTTCATTCACGTAGTTATATATATATACAATATCGACTGGATGGCAGTTTTTAAATTTATTGCATGCAGCCGTCGTATGTATGTGTGGGCTTCATTTCTTGTCAGTTTAACTTTGTAGAACGTAGAACAATAATTTGGTTTATCGTGGTTAAAGTTGTCTGAAATATAACTTGGCATACAGGCAGTAAACTATAGTTTTGTTGTCAGCAAATTAATTGGAGATACAAACCATAAACCACAAATTGTCCAATAAATATTTATCAAGTGTTTGTCCAATAAAATGTACAATGTATGTAATCCCACCATTGTAGATTTTACATAAACCACAAGCCAGAAATGCAGGTGCCGACATGTCTCGTCATGTAACAAATCAAATGTTCTGGATTCATTATTTTTCTGAAGCAATGTTAGCCAGCTCTCAGATCTGTAGAGAAATATCTGGAAATTGAGCCTAATCAGTGCTCTTCATTAGAAATAAGTTCATCTCGCATTTTACTGAATTTTATTTCGGAGTTTAACTTATTGCTAGAAAATAACTTGGCTTGTTATTCAGACCTTGGCGAGCAGCAGATTTTTGCTCTGCCTTGTTGCAGTACCTTTACTTGAAGTTACTTGTGGCACACTTGTACGTAAAACTGCAGACTATAAACAAGTCATAATTTCAGCTGAGACAGCGTGACGACTGACCACAATGTTGTGAAACATGGGGACGCATTCTCCCTTGGGACATCTGGCCAGACCGCAGATTGATCTTTCGAGGCCGAAGAGAACGTGTGCTTTTTCAGGCTAGGGGTTGATATGTTATGTTTTTTGTCATAAAAGTGAAAGGGTGATGAGTAATTACCGTAATATATAAATTTGTTAACCAATCGCCAAGTCAAAGTTTGTTTAAAGGGAACGGCTGCAAGTAAAACTGGCATCAGATCAATAAAACCCTCAAATGCAAGGCCAGAGGGAATTTGGCCAGCTCATAAAATTTGTTGAAGTTTTTGTTGCATCGACAGCAAATTGAAGAATGACGAAAAACTGTCAGAGAATGAGAGAAGTAAGAAATCTGCTCAGAGAGCTGCGTTCGAATAAAACAAAGTACTGCATTTGATTAGAATGAGCTGCATTTGCCTCAAACAACACTGTGTTCATATCGAACACACTGCTGCATGTATTTCGAATGCACTCCTGTATTCGTTTGGAACGAGGTACATGTACGTTCATGGTTCATTCATGGCGCGTTTGTCAAGAAACGCAGGCGAATGCAGTGACGAACACAGGTTCATTTTTTTCTTTTGTTTTTAATTGCTCCAACGCACTTACGTTAATTTGTTTTGATGTTGTTACTACCGTAACAGTGTGTTCCATATCGAAGCCACTGGACTCTCTCTCAACTCTACCCACATTGAAGGGTTGTACAATCATTGAGGGAAATCTTAAAATCAGAATCAACAGTGGAGCAGGTATGTCAGATCATTCATAGGTACAGACAAATCAATAAATCCAGAGCTCTAAGCAGCTTGAAAATATCTATAGATAGGGCACAGTGATTTGCCGCACAATGCATGACATAATCAGTTTTCTTTATGTACAGTGATCAAATGCAAGATGATGGCTTTTGTTTTGCTTTGTGATGTTGTTTGCCAAAAAATCCAGTCAATCACAATCATTTACGTTGGCTTGCACTGTATGTTCACATGTTTTTCCAAGACTAACAAATATAATTTAAGGTCCCATCAACACAGATATGTTTTCATTTGAAACCACAATTTTATGTTTCAATTTTCATGCACTGGCCACCAGGAGACAACTTAAGGGACCTGCGGTGCATAGGTTGCTGAGGAAGTTGATTTTTCCCATTGATTTTTTCCAATAAAGGACTGTCCTAGAAACAAGCTAACAATTTACAATGTGCAAACAGACAATTATAATATTAATCACCATACAGCTGCGGACACTGTGTATTACTTATAGCCAAAGGCCTTTTGACTTGGCAATCCTCCTCAGTGGCGCTAAATGATACAGTTCAGTGACAGCTAGCGAACAATGGTATACCTAAAGCTACAGTGGTATCATGGGATCCCAGTGCGCAATGCCCTGGGATCAACCCTGTTGAGTCCCAATGGCTCGGCAGTTGCTCGAGCATTGTAATGGTAGCAATAATTATTTACTAATTACATTTATATCTTTCAAGGGAAAATAACTGAGATTCTTGAGGAAAACCTTGGCAAAATTGAAGAGGTTCGTGGCTACATTCTTATCAGAGAGTCAGCAGCATTGATATCCCTGAAGTTTTTGAGAAACCTGAAGAAGATTGTACCTATCGTCAAACCATTTCTAAGACCTGACCCAATACTTTACAATGACAAGTAAGTTGCCTGTTTTGTTACCAAAACATCTCTCCTTTCATTCCCTATCTTGTGAATCTTCCTCTGTTTTTCCAGTCAAATGCAGGCCACTTTTTTGCAAAGTTGGGAACTAACACTGAAACTTTGCAGTTACATTGCCAAGTTGCTAGTTACAGTACTGCTGTAAAGTTTTGCAGCCGTAATTTGCTGAATTCAGCGAAATTTTGATGAAAAACAGTGAAGGTTGTGGAAAGTTCGTAACTGCGAATTTTTGCTTGAAATTTGGTTCAGCTATTGTTTTTATAATAAGCAAAAAATCATCATTATAGCTTGCTTGAGAAGTTTCGCTATAAACGAAATGTCACTGAAAACGAAATGTTGCTGAAAACAAAATGTTGCCGTAAACGAAATGTTGCTGTGAAAGAAACTGCACTGAGAACAAATGTTGGTTATGAACAAATTAAACTTTGTTTAATGAACAAAACTTTGTTATGGACGAACTTCTTTTACCAAGTGGAAAGTTGTTGCGTAAGCATAATTTTGACAGTTTATTAGTTGTTATTTGTGTTTACAATTCACTGACTTGTTATCGACAGAACTTTCAATTGTTGTAACAGTATGCAAAACCAAAAGTTTTACAACTCTGTTCCGTATTGTTAATTTGCGCAGTGAAATAGAGTTTTGATAGCATAGGATTTTGAGTTGGAGCAAAAATTTCTCAACTTTTACAGCCAGACTACAAATTACATAAAAGTGTTGTATAAATTTAAAGAACACAAATCTTACTTGTAATAGATAAGAAGAATTTATTATGACACATTGAGCATTGTTGTTCTGGAATCATTATTTGTTGTGGGTCATTGAGTCTCGCAAACTTCAGTCAAAGATGGCAGAAACACAGATACCCAGCATGAACTTTTGCATGAACTTTCATTCAATATGAATATTTGAATATTCATGACAAATATAATTTACTGAAATGTCGATTGAAATTTCGGCGAAGTTTTGCGAGACAACAATGTCCGAAATTCGGCAAATTATGGTTGCAAAGCTTTTTATCAGTACTGTAACTTACCAAGTTTGAAACAAACTTCCAGCTATTGATGCAGTTTGTATATGGAAAGGTTAAGATAGCTAAGAAATGCACATTTTAAACTGTATAATTGTAATAATTGTATATGTGTGTGTAATCACAGGTCTCCTAAGGTGTCGTGGTTCAAATGTTTGTAATAAACATAAATTACTCTAGAGTTGCTTGCAAATGCACTTATTTTAAATATCATCCTAATGTTTTGTCTTCAATGCAATATGGTCAATAATCGAACCCCCTCTTGCCATATCCTGGATCTGTGGGTCATCACGTAGCTACTTGAACGAATGACGCTATTGGATAACCAAACAATCGCAATAACAATGACCCACACCTTTACATAAAACCTAACCATCCGAAAACAAAGGAGCTCCTTTGTGACTGTGAACAATAAAAGACAATAGAGCTACGTGATTACTGATATTTGTAGGCAATCAAAGGCTCTGGTTTTTCTCAGAAAATAAAGGCCCGTGATTGGCTGAAATAACAATGCCAAAAAACAAAAATGGTGGTTAAAGCCGGGGTTGAAGTTCAGCGGCCTTCATAAATCACAGAATAACCGCCACAAGGCTTGATGTAACGATAACGGTTGGCAAGTCTCGTGAACACTGGAATTGGTGTGTCTCGTTTGTATCAAATTTACTGTTAGAAAGTGGTTAGTTTTCGTGGTTTAGGTATTTCTTCAACATCTTGAAGAAATCGTTGTGAAGTAAACCAGAGCCTGTGATCGCTTATAAATACCGCTGGATAACATAACGTGGGCACTGTTAGAAGAGCGAGTAAGACTCTGGGAATGAGAATATGAAACACGCCAGAAATGAACGTTTGTTCAACCTCGCGGACGCCATATTGAATTCTATGGCATTTCCCATTGGAATAGTAATCGTGGGCGCAAGGTTATGCTCGTTAATTACCGCTGGTCACAACCTCATTCCCAGGGCTATCCGCGCACCAAAGCTTGACATTTGTCCCCATTTGTTGGGGGTTTGGCGCGCGGATGGCCCTAGGAACAAAGTTGGTCAATATATTTGACTCTCGATAACTCGAACTTCCCGCTAAGTCGAACTGAAATCTCGTTCCCTTTAGGTCATTTGCTTAATAATTTACTCCCGATAACTCGAACTGAATTCACTTTCCCTTCAGGTCATTTGCTTAGTAATGTACTCCCCATAACTCGAACTGAATTCGCTTTCCCTTCAAATCACTTGCTTCGTAATTAACTCCCGATAACTCGAACTGAATTCACTTTCCCTTCAGGTCATTTGCTTAGTAATGTATTCCCCATAACTCGAACTGAATTCGCTTTCCCTTCAAATCACTTGCTTCGTAATTAACTCCCGATAACTCGAACTGAATTCACTTTCTTTTCAGGTCATTTGCTTAGTAATGTACTCCCCATAACTCGAACTGAATTCGCTTTCCCTTCAGGTCATTTGCTTAGTAATTTTCTCCCGATAACTCGAACTGAATTCACTTTCCCTTCAGGTCATTTGCTTAGTAATGTTCTCTCCATAACTCGAACTGAATTCGCTTTCCCTTCAGGTCATTTGCTTAGTAATTAACTCCCGATAACTCGAACTCCCGGTAACTCGAATTCCCGGTAACTCGAACTCCCGGTAACTCGAACCTTTTTTATTTCCCTTGAAGGTTTAACCGTATTTTCCGTATAGTCCAGAACGGCGCCCGTCAAACAAAACAACCGTTAATATTAAATCAATTTCCGGCGTATTCCTTTGTTACAATGCCAGCTTAGGAAAGAGATCCCATTGACTTTAAATTGACATGACAAAGGCGGGCATTTCAAAAGACATCTTCGTGAAACTTCGGAAATTGGACGAGCTACCACAGCTTAACATAACA
>JANVCK010207728.1:0-10516 GCA_026546655.1 Epizoanthus illoricatus | reverse complement strand
GTCAGCTGAGATCTTTCACCCTCACCGCGAAAAACATACCATTTGCAAACCTTGGTTGTTAATCTAGCGATGATTTTAACCAAAAATTACTTCAATGATTCTGCATTTGTTTAAAAAAATATAGCTTGCATTGTTGTCGTGGATAAAGAAACACATAAAATACAATACAAAATACTATCAAAGTAACAAAGCAATAAATATGTCAAATATTTGAACGGATCTGGTTCTCACTGATTACTAATCCAATTTGTTTGTATATCAGCAAAAGCAACATCGTCTTAATGGCAAAATATAAGAAGTGTGCATACTCTTTTGCCAGCTATTTCTAGTCGTGAAATGAAAACGCTCTAGCCCGAGCTAGTTTGGATGCTCACAGCCCAGGAAGCACATTGTGTCCTTCCCCATCATAACTTTCTTATTATTGGGTCTAAGGTAATGAAATTTAGCACAATGGTTAACTATCACAAGTTCTACTACATTTTGGTGCTTTGGTGTATTAATTGATTATGACGTCATAATGAAGTTACAATATATATGGGCACGTGAAAAGAAATTTTATTACTATTTTGAAGTTATAGCCTTTTACTACAGTACTCAAGGGTGCTACAAAAAATAAGTAAACGACGTAGTAATGGCGTCGTCGTTGCAAAGAACTTGATTTCCTGAAAATGTTACAGAAAAGACCGTAACTTTCTAAACAAGGAAATACAAAAAAATTCCATGTTTATTCGTAGAAAACGAGTCAGTGGTAACAAAAAGTTAGATTACTATGGCAATGGTGCTAAATTTCCCATTTCCTTTGTTCTTCCCCCATAACCTTAGACACGTACAAACATTTGAGACAAAGACGATACAAAGTTCTACAAAGTCCTCAAAACTACGGATTAACTAGGATAAGTTAATAGTTGCCATTTAATTTTCAACCTATAGATTAGTATCATCATTCAAGAACAAAACTGTGTATTTTCCTAGACATGGATAACAAACACTAAAAACTATATAATTCATCCATTTTCCAAGAATGCAATTTGAAAAAAAATATATTTATTGACAATAATTATAAAAGTGATCGGTGCACTCTATCTGAGCAATTTAAACCTAAGGAAGTTTGTTTGTACTGCCCTCCAATGACAAAACACAAGAATTAAAAAAACCCCTCAAAGCCTACTATAAAAAGGCGGTTACCATGACAATAAAGTACCGCGTACACTGACAAACCTTACAACAAAATGCTTCCCATAAAACTACAGGAAAGGTTATGAAATTCCAGCTCCTAGTTCAAATCGTTTACAAGTTATGTCCCCCGTCCCCCTCCCCCGGCCCAGATAAGTTAAACAAAAAGAATGTATAAGGAGGAGGTGTTGGAATGACCCCTTGCAGCTTTCTTTAGGTTTATCAAAGAGTTTTCATGTTTTTCTCATAAACGTTTTAGCAACTGTTCTTTAATCAAAAAAACATTTTCTAGAGTTATTTGCAAGTTGTTTGGCCTGTTCTATATTTCTAAGTTGTATGCATTTATAGTTATTTTAAAAACAATTTATAGCAATTGTACGAATGGTATTTCTAATAACAAGAAAAAGTGCCAAAAATTTTCCAAGGTCATAATTTTCCGGAAGGTAGCCTCATTGTTTTTTGTTGTAGTAACAATGGCAACCAATTAACAAGCACGCGATTACACTTCAATTAACGGTAAAAAATTATACATCATTCACACGAAGTTTCGGAAACAAACGGTTTTGAAAATCACGGGGTACTCTAGCTTGACCCCACCCTTATACGTTAATATGGAAAAGGCTTCAATAATATCCTTTTGCCAGTTGTGCGATTAAAAGTAGAACTTTTCACAGGAAAAGCCTGATTTTCCGCCATGACCTAACTAGGAAACTTTGCGGTCGTGTTGGTCGGTCGGGACTCTAGGACTCGGACTGATCGACCGCTGGGAACAGGACTGCAATGTGCCAATCTTTCTCCAAATCGATTCCAAATCGACAAGTTGTCTATGAAATAATGGTATAAAAGAAGAAAAATGGGATTCGTTCCACATGACTTTTGCTGTTCATGTGTCATGTCCCAAATATCAGGGAGGTTACATGCAAATATTTTTTCTGTAAACATATGTTACATTAATATCCGAGTTTCGTATGTTGTACTCAGTAATCCTTCGATTCTGATTGGTCTGTTTGTACCGCGTGTTCATACTGTATCTCGTGCCTACGGCAAAAACCATGAGATAAAATGTACAACGCACTGAAAAGCCGCGCGTTATATTTTTTATCACATGGAAATACTTGTAAGAAACAAACAGGGACACAAATGTCTTTATTTCCTTGACAAATTTAGTTGCGTTTACTTTGCTTCGCCTGTTTTCAATTCGGTTTTCCCTGGTTAAAATTAGACATATGTTTTGTGTCTGGTTGTTTTGTTTTAGTATCTTGCAGCGAACTCAACTTGAATATTAAGTATGTTGAAGCACTCTTGTTTGTGCTTTGTCTGCAAATACATGAACTCACTCAATGTATAATGATCGACTCAACTCAAAATTTCTTCAGTATTCGAAATACCTCGTTCATAATACATTGAACTCGTTCATGTATTTCCCGACAAAGCACGTGCAAGAGTGCGTTATAACCTTTAATTATCATATACTGTCTATTGCATCTAGTTTTTGTTTGAATATTAGATATTTTAATGCATTTTGCACGCCTAGTATATATCTTAGAAAACAAGAAAAACAGGTTATTGCAACCAACTTTATACAAATATATTGTTATTCTGTTATTTTGGTATGCGCGTTTACCAACATGCGTGCACATGTGTAAGCTGCAGTTGATATTGAGATGTTCTAAAGCAATATTCAGTTATTATTGCTACATTTGTCAGTATAAGACTTACATTGTTTTAAGCCGCCCTTGTGGAATGTTGAACGCATTATCTGCCAAGGTTTTAATGGGATTGTCTGCCAGCATACTGTATTATTAATGAAAGGATAAGAGCACTGAATACCAAGCATGAAATTGTTCATAACTACAAACTCCTACGTAACTTAAAGAGTGTAAACAGTATAAACATTACCAATTATTCGCTAGTCGTGGTCCAGTAGCAAACATTGATTACATAATTGTGCTCACTGTCTTTATCACTGTCTCTACATTTTGCGCTTATATTATATTACATTACATTATATAACATTACGTTACGTTACATACATTACATTATATTATATTATAATAAAATGATGTTTTCATATCTCTCTAAGACACTAAGACACAACAATTACCGTTCATTATCTTATCATTATGTAACATCACTGACTTCTAAGCAAAAGAAAAAGAAAGATCTTTCACATAACAAAAATTGGAGGCCAATTACTTTCTTTTAGTTCCTCTATGTCTTGCTGCAATGATACTTTGATACAGGTTCAAGCTGTTGAACTTCTATTAGAATAGACGGGTTTAATCCATTTACATTATGCGAATGGGGTGATAGTGGCTCAGGGTATCAGAAAGGGGTACTTCAATTAGTGAAGAAAGGGTCTCATACTTTTCCTAGGAGATTTACTAGAAACGAGTTTTGCTAAATAGATATTCACTGGTATGAGCTGTATTTGGCTACAACTAAAAGGACTGAATTTCAAAACCGGCTTTCCTTTAATACAGTTATTTATTATTGTAAGTTATTTTTGCCTTCAGAGCGTGTTTATGGAAGGAAATGAGAGAAACATTACCCTTCATTCTTACAAATGTCTCCATGTTTATAGTTTTAACATCATGGTACAACAGCACGACAATCTAAATTATTTACATGCAATGATTTAAATTGAATAATCAGTCATAATTTTTTCAAACATTTTTCTTGAGCTCAAATAAACAAGCTTATCACAGAATAACAGTTTTCTGTTAAGAGAACTACGAATTTTACATAAAAGAAGTTTACGATGCGTGCGCCGGGCAGACGGCTGGTGAGTTCTATTAAAACTTGCATTCTCTTGGGACCGCATTCCGTTTCCGAAAACGCGTTTGATGAAATAAACATATTTCAAATCTATTATTATTTCTCTCTTGCATCAAGCAAATGCGTGTTTCGACGAAAAATATTTCTGGTTTGTGGTTTAGTTGAAACTTTTTGTATTGAAAATAGATTTTAACATAAAAATTAAAGGACTTGAAAATTGGGTAAACGTTAACTTTGAAGAAAGGCCACCATTTCCTTGTGAACGAAATCCTTTATTGATTCATCTATTTTTGAAAAAAAATTTAAAATTTCCATTATGAATAAGAAGAGCTCTCTATTCCACGCTAAGCTCACATCATGTGGCCAATGTGAACCGGAAGAGGTAAAACACACATTGGTAAAATATTGCTGTTGATGTAACTCATGAAACAGAGATAGTTGTTTTTGCAGAGGCTAAATGATACTTACAGCAATTTCAGTTTTTCCAAGTGATTGAAAGTGCCCCTATGAATCTTTGAAATGCTGTTGCGGTTTAAAAGTCTGCGACAAAATAACAATAAATACACTAGTTAATGGGGAGTTGAATAACTAAACGGAGATCACCATACATCCTAAAGTCTTGGATTTGTAAATGTTCAATCGAACTTTTGTAGGATATTAACAACCTATGAATGGAAAGTTATATTAAACATGCAGTAAAACCAGATCACCAATTCTTTATAAATCACCATGAATATAAACGTTTTTACAACAAATTTTGCAACAATCTTGCATGAATGTGGGTTTTCACAGAATTAGACTATATTAAACATACTTTAGGGAAACATTCAGAGATCTGAATGCACAAAGTTATCGAACACTTACGTTAAATATAAATATGTACAAAAGGAAAAAAGGACACACAAGTATACTCTTGATACAAGATTATTTTTTGCTTCCTCGGACTTTTTCTATGTGAATGTACAATATATCTCAGCTTTGAGCCATAGTTAGTTTCTGTATCTTAAGATTTTTAATTTCAATCGTGGTAGGCGAAAATGGTTAAAAAATACATGTGAAATTTAGTTTTTCCGAGTGTTAGTTGATAGCCATAAAACATCTTATGTAACTCTTGTTTTGATTCACTCACCCGTCTCAATTCCGACTGGTCAGCGACGGTCTATCGTTATTGTAAAGTTCGAATTGTTTTTGTTCATTTTTTTCTTATAGATTGCAGGCAGGCTCTCTATCCCCATTAGTTCCGACTCCCTCTAGTTTTTCTATCTTTTTCGCTCCTGCCCCCTTTCCAACCTGATCACAATTTATTGCTCAGATAACTTGTAAACTGACTACACGCCATACGTCTATTAAACCTAGATATAGTTATTGGAAACAAGGCTGACATAAATGCAGAGACAAATTCTATGCTAATGAGTTACTGGAAAGAATTTTACTAGTAATGTGAATGGTCAGGTGAAGACTGTCCACAATACTTACAGAATAGTAAGGTTGAACATATCTTTGAATGATGTATTCTCCAAGGTTGATATTCCAGTGGACGAAAGAGCCCTAAATTGCACATATTCTACATGAGTTCCTTTAGTTTGCTACAGTTACCTATTGATTAAACTGTCTAAGTAAGTTAGAATCACTGAACATTCACCCTGCTTACTGAAAGATTATGCACTTTTCATCTGATTTTACTCAAATAAAAACAATGGTGCCTAAAACATCTTCTGCGTCTCAAAACATAAGAATTCCCCTGAAGAAATGACAACATTCATACGACACAAATTTATCAAACGTATACAGTTATACATTTTCCATGATGCATGTTTTGAGATTAAAAAATTATTTACCTACCTAATGTTTTCCACAGTCATGAATGTCAGAAGATATGTTGGGAACCTATATCTAGTGTAACAATTTACACAATTCCTCAATATGACCCACAGACTCAAATAGAAATGAATGTACTTACAAATGAGTTAAACGCAAGGAGTTGTTTAACTGCGAAGTGGGAACGGTGGATAGATTATTGAAAGCCAGATTCCTACAACGTTCAATGCATACTGTTACAATGAGAGTACACTCGGTCAGGAGGAGCATGATTATGCTAGAAATTTAGTTGATTGGTAATTGGAGAAGATAACTCAAACGGCACTAAACAGCGCCTTTTCAAATTGCCAGGTTAAAGAATTTCCTGGAAAACATATTTTAACTCTTTCCAATTTGTGCACATACTGCCAGGTCCATCTAGCCTGCGTAGCAGGCATTCTAGATCTGGTTGTGTTTTGGGGTCCAATTAGGATTTATTATCGTTTGGCTGCGCGAAGAAAGAAACGGGAATGGGGAGGGGGGTTGGAAAGAAAGAACGCCTGTAATTAGCACATTCTTTGCAGCATCTTTAGCGGCCAAAACCATCAATTAAATTCCAGTTTGCTGAAATTGTTCCAAGTTGTTTCACTGTGGGTTAGGGTAGTGCATATTATTCCGGAATTGCTTTTGGAATAATCGGCAATGACATCATCAACAATTCTTGCATATAACAAATGCGCATATCCTGTACCGTCTACACTAAACTATTGGAAGTTTACGTCTTTGTTGACACTTTAGTCTAGACAATACTACTTTTAGGCTAACATTTAGTCCTTAGATAATTTGTGAGAGTCAGCGTGTTATATAATTTTGTCCTAGCAGATTCAAATAGACTGGATTCTGGAACTGTGGGTTGACTATTTTAATGAAACACTTAAAGCAAGTCTGCGCAATGCATAATGATGCTTCGTTAGTTCAGCATAACTATTCTTATTATGAATAATAAACGAATGCGGGGAATAATCTTGGGAATAATAGGGGGCTACAGCAAGAATATAGGAATACAATAATGGCTGGGGAAAAGAGTAATGTGCACTCCCCTACTGGCAAACTGATCAACATGGCGAAAGTGAACTGTTTGAGACACGTGATTCTGTATTGACTAATTTATCGAGACTGGTGAACCATAAACTCTATTAAAAAACTGAGCAAAAAGAAGCAGTGATACAGCTCTTGAGCGGCCGTCATGTGCAAAAGCCAGTGCAAATGGCGTGTGATGAGAAGAAGCCTTCGACATATTTAGTTATCTGTCCCCTTGACAGCATACTAAGAGCTGAGATGCACGTTGTTCATCTCCGCATGCTCACTTGCTGATACGAAAGTCTCCTAAGTGTGTATCAATCCAGGCGTTGCAGGCGTTTTTCAACCTCCTCTCCTCATTCTTGCTTCTTCATTTTTCGCCCCAATAAACACCAAGCACGTTTGCTATACAGGCTAGTTTCCATGTGGATAAACACCTTTATTACATGACTGGGCCTGCATGCACTATTTAAAATTCTAGTTGAGAATTTGAAGAAAAATCATATTGCGGTAAACGGCGGCATATAAATCAAACTTTTCAGAAATCTCTAGACAAAATGACATCCTTTGTCCCTAAAAATGCAAATTCTGCCCACCATCTATAGCAGTATCTGGACATTCTCTCAGAATTCGTATCTATATAATACACACTTTGATCAACCGACTCATCCAGAAGTGGCAATATTATCTCAAGATATAGTTGCAAGTTGAATAAATCAATTCATAAAATACTTTTGTTAAGTCATCAATGCAAATAAAGGAACATAAAATACTCGAGCGAAACCATTGTTCCATACGCAGTTCAAAAATGTTGTATTCGCCAGAATCAGTACGACCACAAATAATTGCTGCCGTAGCAAAGCAACTCCTAATGCTGTTCGCATTGAGCGTCTGTGTCCTTCTATCTGTTTGTTCTGATCCGGTCGTTCGCGTCTGGGTTAGAGCTTTCGTCCGCTCGGGATTATGGGTACGTTTGGCGTTATTCGACATCGCTTGGGAAAGGAGATTGCAAGATAGTCGTTGTTTTACGGTTGTTTTAACTCAAGAAAAGGCAACAATAAATTTAAACTAATGGCAAATAACGTTGCATTTGCTTGTGGAAGTATACATTAGGGTGACAGGCGCTTTAGTGCCTTGTCTCGAGGAAGACAATATATTTTCATCAGCTTCGCAGCTTTCATTTGCCGCCACGCAGACAGTAGACAAAATCGTCCTTCAAGGTGACACCATTTACCGCAATGCACTTGCAGATGGCCGAATTCCCGATACAGAAACTCTGTCGGTTGTTGATCAACCAGTTGTAGTTGGCTGGGCCTGTAAAATCTGTACTCTTCTATATACGTTCAGTATTTGTTATTGTTACCAGGACAAGGACTCACTTGTACCTTACTACAACTGGATAGTGTGAACATTGTGTAAGAAAATTAAATTTGTTCAGTTGAATGTTTTTAGAAATCATTGGAGTACACTTAATTAACTAGCACTAAACCTCTTCGTCCAAAAGCCTATAGATCCTAGTACTGAAAAACAATCTGGTATCATCATTGTGTTTCTTGTTTCTGGCCCTGCAAACAAAAAATTGCAACGTTACAAAATTACTTGTTTCAGCTTCGTTCCTTTAAAGTTCACAATAGGAAGTAATTATAATAAACCGTTCACTCCGCATTCTCGAAGATGTAACCGGCAGCACTTCACTAACACAATGGTTACTAGTTTATAATTACTACAAAGATGACAGTGATCAATGTGGCAATCAGTTAATTGGCTACATCTACGTCTACCTTTGTTCGAACACGCCCTCTCCACGCGTACGAGGCTTATGTGTTCGGTGTCAGCTAGTGTTCAGGTTTTAATGCGTAAGCTCACAGACGCCACTCCGGAAGGAAGCAAGAGCGGCTGCTGTGGCGACTGCAACAGACAGGCGGTTCCACTGTCTGATGGCTGTTCAGTAAGTATGCCTTTTCCTCAGAAGGAAGAAGGAAGCAGTGGGGGTGGAGGTATCCCGTGTATCTGGAAACAGGGATAAGTTCATGGGAGAGGTCAACTGACACATAACCATTGATGATTTGTACAACATCTTGCCTCTTCTTTCAGGTCGTCGCTGTTGGAGACTTCGCCGCCCCAGCTCGTTTATCATCTCTGTCAGACTTGCTTCACGGCGATAATTATCGGTCACGAAATGAGCGGCCCCTCTCTGGACCATCTCGAGTTTGTATTGATTTATTTGAGTGTAAGGGTCGCAGACTGCAGAGGCATATTCGAGCTGTGAATGAACGAGCGCCATGTAGGCATTGGCCTTGAAGCCTTTGCTGCACTTTTTACTTTTGAACAGTTGTGATTGTCATATAGATACTGCAATTCAGTGGTGTCAAATGACCACAAATTAGTAGGGTGCCAAAATCCAAAAAAGTGACTAGAAAAGATCTTTGATGGCATTTTTTGGTACAATATGGCATCCATGCTAGAAACATTGCTTTTGGTTAGAGGAACAAGCCTAGGATGGATGCCACCTCCAAAGCGGCCTTTTAAGGGGAAAATTAAGTGGGCATTTTGCATATGAAGAAAATGGCGTGGTCATATTTGGAAAACATCCCATTTCGTTTCTTCTTTGGCACAATGTTTTCAAAATACCATAGAAACACTTAAAAGTAATCACAATTCAGTTGTTACTCCCATTTAGTTTTAAAACTTGTGATATTATGGTAAATTCCTCTTTTTGTTGCCTAACAATAACATAAAAACTATCACAATTGATTTAATCACACACTTCACACTTTTTTTATCTTGCTTCATAAAAAGAAAGTATTGTAATTGTAATTGATAAATGTTTCATTTATTCAGAAAGCTAATTTGCTGCAGCAAAAAATGTCATTGTCTTATTCAAAGCTTTTATAAATCAGAAAGTAGTTATACTTGCCTCCTTTTTTGATTCGAAGGTAAAATAACATTTCTTTTATTTTCCTATTCAATATTGTAAACGTTTATATCCACAGTACAAAAATTAAGAATAAGTAAATTAAAATGGAGCCGGAGCGAATATAAGCCAATAAGTTTGGACAAAAAATGCTTTTGACCAAATATATGCCCATGGGCTTATTCTCGAAAGATTACGGTAAGTCATCATATGAAGTAATGAGCAATAGTTGAACAGAAAACATGGAGCAATTAAACATTTAAGACGACTTCCGCTCAAGAATCGAGTAATATTGGTATTTCAGGTGCAACAACTTCCCATGACGCTTTGCGCGCGTATTACCTCGTGAGTCAACATGGGAAAGTTTGATCTAAAGGACTTTCAAGTGAGCGGAGCTGCTGTATAGTCAGGTTTTACTGCTGGTTTTTGTTGTTTCCAGTGTTTACCTATAGTATTTAGGTATTCAGCTAATGGTTTAACTTGTCATAAGTGCCAAATTGCTTCTAAAGTGGCGGGAAGTCGAGTGAATTGCCTGAAATCGTGTGGCCGCAAAATGGAGTCGACTCGTTAAAATGAATGATCGATCGTTTCTCACTTTCTGGATCTTCTGTGACAATAGATTGGATATGGTAGGTGTACAGGACTCGCAGTAAAATCCAACCTGTTTTGTCATAGTGCATCCAAACTATCCTCTGAGGCCAGTTTTGCTTTGTCGTGCAGCTTATATAAATGAAATATGTTCAGTTTCAAGGTTGTCGCGTTTTTCTTGGAAGT
>JANVCK010207727.1:7352-18363 GCA_026546655.1 Epizoanthus illoricatus | reverse complement strand
CCTAAGATGGTACCTGTGGCTCACTTGCTCTTCCCTTGGTAACAAGAAACTTAACGGGTGATCCCGGAGCCTATCCAAATCCTGTTACCACTCTGTCACAGAACTTGACCTTTTGTAACCGGAGTACAAACTAATTGTCTCATTAAGTTTGGATTTGCATAACCATTCTTGTAAACTGTATGGTTAGAGTTGATCATATATAAGAATATAATTATTCAGTCATTATGTTCAATGTCTTGTTTCTTCCAGGGGGACAAGGAGGGCTGGAAATTCTTGTTCAGGTAGGCTGGTCTTTGCAGCATTCAGTATCAGATGTTGGGGGCCAGTGCTTCCCCCCCCCCATTTAAGTCCAAAAGTGCACTCATATTAAAGGAAATGCCATTTTAAGAGACCTTAAATTTAAAAATTGTCACGGGAGCATTATTCTGGACCCCCAAACAAACTCGCATCTTTATTCTATGTGGTGACCTGTTTCAAAATCACTAGATCTGTACCTGGCATTGACTAAAAGTTATCCCCATTGACATATTTGTTTCACACAGGGCTTTGTTCACTCCTTGAAATATGGTATCCTGGAGTTGTGTTTGTAACTGTTGTAACGGTTGTAAAAATTATAAAAACACTTGCTTGCTATCAAGGACAGAAACAATAAATTCAGCAAGTTACTTAATATTTAACAGTTTTGGGGACAGTATGTTTTGGGTATGATAATATTATGATAAACTAAGGTTCTAGTTTGTGCTGTTCTTTGGTGATAGAAGAGAACAAAGTTTATTTTTTATGGATGATTTTACTGTCTAAAACCGGCCTCACATGCTGCGTTTTTGTCGCAGAACTTTCTATGATTTATTGTTATTGTAATTGAGTTATTTGTTAAGGAAATTTGTAAGACAATAGATCATAGAAAAGTTCTGCAACAAAAATGCAGCGTATGAGGCTGACTTAAATCAAACAAAATGCACTCAAATTGCAGGAAATGCCATTTTAGAGGCCCTAATTTTAAAATTTTTCCAGGAGGAAAACTCTCCCAGAAAAGCCCTTAGGACTCCTGCCTTCAGCACTTGTTTTTTTTTATTTTGATGGTGCCCCCTCCTTTCAAATTCCTAGATCCACCCCTGCTATCCCAATAGAGTTAAAGCATAATCTTGTCACCCCCCAGTTCAATAAATGCTCTGTTGTCCCTGACACTCATCTGCTTTGCCTCCAGCACACTCTCAGTCTGGCTATGGTCCTGATGTAGGTGAAATACTTTCCAATTTTATTTTTCAGGATAATGCATTTATAATATATTTAATTATTTACCTTTAGGCAGGAGAACTAAGTGATCAGTCACGGGCATCCCATACTGCAACCAGTCCACAGGCTACCCAGCCTGTATCAAGGCAACCTGATGCATCCCTGTCAAGCCCGGTGTCACAGAGCACTGGTGCACCAGTGATGGGCCCTGGAATGTTGGGGCTGGCTATGGACCAAGCTGCAAAAACTGGTATGTAGAAGATTCTTATAGTTTCAGCTCCAAACATGGCACTTCAATTGATAATTTGTCATATTTGTTACCGTATTTTAGTCATTGGTGGATCCAGGCGAGGTTCGATGAGTGCCCATGAAACCTCCCCCCCCCTCTGCCTGACTATGTTTCCATGATTTATGCCTTGGCACTGTTCATTGTCACACTCATATGCTGAACATTGTTACTCCCATGCTGCAGCTTTGCTAACAGCAGCATTGCTGGAGAGAGTAGATTTTTTCAAATGCAGATAGCAGTGCAACAAACAACCTCAGGTAATGACGAAAAGTACTTTCTAGTAGGAGGTGAAAATACTCCCAAAGTGCTTGCAAAATGTCATTTTAGAGAATGTAAATTTTAAACATTTTCTGGGGGTGGATTACCCTGAATCCCCTAGAAACTTGTACCTTCGGTACTTGCAGATTTTATCTCCAGATAATGATTTTTTTAGTGTTGCTTGTTTGCCGAGTTGTTGGTATGGCTCATGCCTAGAGTTATCCATTTTGTATGGGACAGGCCTAGGGGAGGTGTCTAATCAAGGGTGGGTTCTTTTTCAGGTATTTTATGTTCAAGGTTAAGGTACCTAATCAAATCATGAACCATCATTCTGTGGCTGCAGCTGTAGTATTGTTGCTTGTTAAAATTAAAAATGACTGTCTTGATATATCTTGCACTTGTTTGCCTGGTTTATCTTTTATTAAAGTCAAGTTAATTGTGAAATTATATCTTTCCAGGTCATGCTGGCAGCTTACTGGCTGCACTAAGTCAGCGGCGTAATGCCATGCAGGCAGCAGCTGCCCAAGGGGGTGCAGCTAATGTGCCGCCAATGTCACAAGGTGATGCCATGTACTCACACCTGTTGACTCAGATGAATGGCAACATGAACCCAATGATGCGACCAGGGCTTGGGTTGATGAGTCAGCAACACCCCATGGCACCACGCAGTTCTGCTCCTGGCCTCACAGAGCTGACCCCAAGTGGCATGATGGGATATGGAGGCAGGAAGGGTCAAGAGGAGATGCCGAGCCCCGCCCAATCACAGGCACAAGCATACCAGAAGAACATGTACCAGCGGCTTATGACCGACAGCATGGGAAGTTCAGCTGGTGTGGCCGGCCAGTGGCCAATGGCAGGCATGATGCAGAATCCAATGGGTGAGACTAATGGAGTTACGAGTACATCTTCAGTGGGGTCAACTGCGACCCAGTCACAGGCCATGGGAGCAATGTACAGTGGAATGGCCCAGAGCACGAGTGCTGGGGGTGGTCAGGGTTCCGTTCCTGGAAGTAGCAACTTTCCATATTATCAGTGACTGTCCTGTAATGCTTACTAGATAGAAACATCCAGCCGCTGAAGATCAATGCCATTCAGTTCTAGAATTGGAGAGCTGTAACACTGCAGCCAAACTCTTGCTGAACAGGAATGTTTACACCAGCATATGCTTGAACAAGGACATTGTGTGACAAGACAGCTCATGTTTAGCATCTGGAATAACAGAACTAGACATAAAAATTGCTGTTATAAGAAGAAACAGACAGGAAATCTTCTCAAAGTTATGTACAAAGCAACAGTCAGTGTTTTTGTATGCCTTGCAGTGGACACGTGGATGGTTTTATATCAACCAAACACTCAGACAAAATGCCGTACACTGTAGGTGCTATTATGTAATGGTTTTTGTGAGCATGTTTGGACCACGGGGTACTCCCTATAGTTGGATGTTAGAGGGGCTCATCATATTTTGTAGTGGTTGAAAATTGGCCATCTGGCATTTTTAGGGTGTGGTTTAGGCCAAAGCAACATGTTAAAAATTGGGAAGTTTTAGTGGTTAGCAGTCGGTAAACAGGAAACTGAACTCTGGAATTCTACGTAAAAAGTTTGGTTATCAATTGTCACATATCCATGAAAACTTGGTATTTTTTAGCATATTTTGAGTCCATCAACTGAAGGTATATTATTTTTATTTCTAGGTTAGGTATTTTTTTAGGGTATTTCTCCAAATTTTCCAATGAGCCCTCCCCCCCCCAGACATCTGACCTAGGGCGTAACCTCCAGGGTTTGGGGTTGTTTTAAATGTTTTTAACTTAATTGTGGCCAAGTTAGATCGCAAAGATGGGTGGGAGGGAGAACAGAACCTCAAAATTGTGTTAAATAGATACAAAATAATGTAGTTCCCTGTCAATATTGTGTATGGCTGTGAGTAAAAAGTGCATGGCTTCAAGCAAAATCACACTTTAAGTGTTCTTTATGCAGGTTTTACATAATTAATAATATTAATTGAACAAAATGGTGTTGCAGGTTTATTTAGGTGCAATGTGCAGTTTGTGGTTTCTACTTTACTTCTACCTTTTCAGGGGTGATGCCAGGACTCTTCTCAAGGGCTTCTTAAATATAATTATTATAGTGACTTGCAAGATGGCCTGTAGGGCCAAGTTTTATGGTGCTTTTGGTGCATACTCCCCTGGAAAATTTCTAATTTTTAGCTGTGAATTGCAGATTCATTTGCCAGAAGTTTGAGCAAAATTCTCAGTGTTGCGATGTAACTGATACATACATTTTGCCACATACAAGTTCAGGCCCCATTTTTTCAGAGTGGATAGTGCCATCCTGCTGATAAATCCTTATCCAGCATGCATAAGTGTTAACAATTTACCTTAGTTTTATCCACTGGATAGTGCTATCCACCCTTTGAACAACTGGGGCCACAACTGAAATAGATGAAGGAGATTTAGATTGAAGAGGGGTTCGTTCACACACCACCAAATTCCCCCTAGTGTTCCGCATTACCTTTCAGTGCCATAGCCAGACTTACATAACCAAGAAGTGCCGAAGCCATACTCCCTTCAGAAAGGTTTAATACAAAAATTCAGGTTGCCTTTAACAGTTGTAACAAAGAAATACATAAGCGACTACATTGTAACTACATTTTGTTGTACAGTAAATTTTAGACAACCCATTTGCCTCACTGCCTGTATTCTGGCTGTGCACCTCCATTGTGGTGGACAGAATCTGGTTGCAAACTGATCTTCCTTGTACCAAGCCTCATTGATAAGCTGCACAACCACAAGCATCCAAACTTCTCTTTCCAAGGCTTTCGTATGCCCTAAAACCAATATGGGACTGTTTGCAGTCTACAAAGTGTAGCTCTTGATATTCAACATCAGCACAGATAATAAATGCCAGTGTCATGTTACTTTTACTGTTTCTAATTGTCCTATGTTTGCTATGTTTGAAAATCTTGATCAAAAATATTTTACCAAAAATTATTACAAGATCAGTGTAACTGCTGTTGACAATCAGAGATCAGATTCAGGTAGCATAATAAGCAATGTGAATAGTTGTGTTCAGGGCTGCAATGGTTAATACAATCATGTACATTCATTTTTACAAAATTAATAATAATATTCCCACCCAAACTTAGTACTTCAGCAGCCCACAGCCATCTTGGTTAATGACTACAATTATTTTTGAATGCTAGAAACTTGACATCTGCCAAAAATAATGTTGAAATTGGGAGTCGAAGTACACAAGCAATTAACTAAATAAATTGTTTAGGAGTTTCCTGAACTACATGTATCATTATAACAGCAAAATCCGAAGGTCTTACAAACCTCATTTATCTATCAATTCTAGACTGCAAAATAGTCCCTTCACAAAAAAATTCATAAGCCAGACAATTCAGCCACTTTACGTCAGGCATGCAACGTTCTGGGCCTTAAGTTGAGCAGGCTAAGTTATGAAGAAATTTGCCCAGGTGGGTGAAAAACAACAATAACAAAGTTTATTTTCATACTCACAAATTACATATTTGCAGTGGTAACAGAATAACAAATTATTTCTAAATTTAAGTATACATTGGGTACCTGAAGTAACCAAGCAAACACTAATTAGAGTCAAGAAAAACAAAAAAAGACGCAAATATGTCAGGCATGAACTACAAACACAGATACATAACATGTAAGAAGGAAGATTGGGGAAAGGGAAAATCTTGTGGCTGGGGGGTGTGGAATCGTCCTTTCTCCACTGTGCATATATGATCGATTTGTACTGTGTGCATTTGGATCCAGACCAGACCAGTTCAACCGACATCTTTCGATTGGGGTTTTCTTGTCCCATTTTGAATCATGTGAGAATTCCCTCAAGAACTATTTGCATCAGAAGTGTTGGATTAAAATACGAAGCAAGAATTCTCAAGAGTATTGTCACATGATCTGAAATGGGACAACAAACTCCCAAGTTAAAGAGGTCTATTTCTACGATACTGTTCATTTATTGATCCTTTTTCGCACTTGCTCGTGAACACAGTACTTTATAATACCAGAGAAATATCAGCAGGCATTAACCAGTGCCCAGTCATTTGCAGCCTGTCCTTGGACACTAATTTTCCTTCACGGGTCAGGCTAAGTAATTTGTACATGCTACATAGATGGCAAGAATTGAACTGTGGTTACAGTAGTAAAAAATGAAGCTTATAATATTATAACATTTACATGATGCTAACTTGGTACAGAAATTAGGTCCAGTTTGTACTGGATTCTTGCAGGTCCCAAACTTGTATGTTGGGTCTGGTGACTGATTTCAACATTTATTATTATAATTATTTTTCTCAGTTTGTCAACTGATCCACTAAAATACAAAACTGGAGGTCATTCAATAATACATTTAAAAAATATATTACCAATTTTTCTTCCTAAAAATTGTTTTGATGAGAATAAATAATTGTTCACAGCTGTTGTGAGATGATTGAATGGCTTTCACAATCATCCGACCGTGCTTCATACTCCATACATCTTCAATCGTCAGTTGGAGAAACATTTCTTGCATCTTCTTGCTGTCACCTTAATGTCGCTTTTGCAATCTTGTAGAATTTTCTTCCTTTTGTGAAGTGAAGACTTTAAAAAGCCAAAATGCCTGATAAATAATTTTATGTTAAGGGTAAAGATATTAACTAATCTGAAGGGAAGATACAGCACCAAAATAGAATTGTGTGAATTCAGAAAATATCCATACATACCTCCCCAACAGAAAGATTACAGGTTGGAACCCCCTACCCCCCCCTACCAGAAATGCCAGTTGAGACTGGTTTCTGAGACCCCTTACCCCTAAGATTTTCCAGTGACTTTCCATTGGGGGAGTATGAATATTTTCTGGAACCACACATTTAGTATAATTATGCCCTCATAATCCCCCCTCTACACACACACAACCTCTGGACACATAATATGCAATAACACACATAACCCATTCACACACCCATACAGATAACCCCCACATACACACAAATATAATACACATAACCCTCTCCACACACACCCATATACACATAACTGCCATAAATAAAATACATAATCACACACATAACACCCTCCACACACCCACACACAAATATAATACATAAATACACACATAACCCCCTCCACACACACCCATATACACAACTGCCACACCCATACACAAATATGATATATAATCATACACATAGCCCCCTCCACACACAACTGCCACACCCATACACAAATATAATACATAATCACACACCCATACACATTTATAACTGCCACACCCACACCCATACACAAATATGATACATAATCACACACACAAGTGATAACCCCCTCCACACACACCCATACACACATAACTGCCACACCCATACACAAATATAATCTCCCCTCCATACACACCCATACACAAATATAATACATAATCACACACATAGCCCCCTTCACACACATGCATACACACAGAACTTCCCACACACACAAACATAATCCCCCTCATATATAAAATAATAAACACACACATAATTTAAAACAAGAAACATTGTATACTGTTTGAAACAGAAACAAATATGTACTGTGGATCAAAGAAGAAGAAATGTGTGCAAGGTCCAGAAAATATATGTATAATTCAATATCTCTCCAGTAGAAGGCTTTTTGATTGACACCTCCCCCAACCTCTTCTGGAAATTTTTCTAGTTCAGGCCATACCATGGCAGTTTCTTCCAAGTCTGATTTCTCCCTCAGAATATCCAGTGACCAGTATGAGAGTAATCTAAATAACTTCTGGAACCACATTTTATAAATGGTGTCCATAAATGATAGGCAGTCCAATGTTTACTTGCATTTCATACACAATATTTAATGGCTGGGTTGGGGAAGGCTTGGGGAGGGGGGAGAGTTGAATTGATATTTTCATACTAGGGTATAAAGATGATAATTAAATATCAAATCCAAACAGTTCTTAAAGTGTTTTTGCCAGGATACAAACTGTCACTTCAGCATGCCTGTAGATTTGTAAAAAGTTTGAAATAACTTTGAATTTAGCTAATTCAAACAAATCCTAAAATAATTCCAATCACTGCATGTCACATTTTGTTGGTGAGTTTTCCAGGGATTTGTTCCCTCCTCCTCAAAATTTCCATTAACCCTCCTTCGGGGAGGTGTGGATATTTTCTGCAATCACACAATATCATCTGCCATATCAGGATCAAGAATCTGGTATTTTGGTATAAATTATCACAAACATTACTCACTTCAATTCTGGGTAGGGATGTACTAACAGAATGACAAATTTTTGACCCAAGAGTAATTTCTCTCATTCTTGCTCAATTTCCATACCCCATTTTGAGAACATCCGATTTTCCATGGTCTAAAAGTGCAAGATTTCTAACTCACTACCCCATTTTAATTATCTAGAGTAACTAAAATGTCTATAAAATATGATGATACCCCATTTCAGAGTGAAAGTCTCAAAACCCTTACTCTGTTGGGCAGCACATGTACCCACATAGCCAAAGTATAAGAGTACATCCCCTTGTGAGAAACATAAGTTGAAAATATCCGAGGTTGAAACAAAATGTCTAGGATATAAAAGTCAAAAGGATACAAATGCTGCAACATGTAAAATTACAAGAAATGTCACACCATAGGTGATGAGAGTAGTGTAGTTGTCTTTTGTGCCTTGGATTTTCATTGAAATCTTTAGTCTGTCCTCAAGCCTGTATTAAAATACTAAGCAAGTATAAGTATAGAGTGAGTAATTAACCTCTAGTTTTTTATCACATAAGTGTATATCGGTAGTCATATGGTTTGGGGTAAATTTGGAATAAATGCACACTTGTAAGAATATTTTTCAATTAGAGTTTTAGACTACAAGACACTAGTGCGAAAACGATGTAGGTGACTGTTGATAAAGTTTTCAATTCTCCTTAAGTTATTCCTGTCTTCTCTTCATAATCTTTGGGAGAATTAGGTTTTTCATACAAAGCCACTTACATAGGTTTTGCACTAGACTCTTCAAATTTTTATTATAGATGCTCATTTTTTCTCAAATTTCACAACCAAAACATGTGATTACCTATTGATCATACAGAAACAAAAGTTTGTTTCAAAGATTTTGTTCAGGATCATTTACAATGACTATGAAAAACATAAAAGTTAGCAGCTGCAGTTTCCCCTTGACTGGTGCTACAAAAAGTAATTAGGTTTTAGCAACAATAACACCTGTTTGGCTGTTGTGTTTGCATGGCCAATCAGAGCTTGATTTCAAATTTCTGCACTCCAATGAAGAGTGCAATTCCATGAAATCAATTCACTCTCATGTTTGAAATTGTACTGTTATTTGAGTTCAAACAAGCCCGCTAAAGGTAGGGTTAAGATAAATTGATGAGCTCTCTGCCAATCAGATGAGAACTGAGACATTTTTGTTACTGTACACCATATTTCCTCTATTAAGCCTCCAGCCTCTAATAAGCCCCCCTTCTAATAAGCCCCCAGTCTGAGGCACCAAAAATGAAATAAGCCTCCAGCCATTTTTCTTCAGTAAAAAGCAGACATCAGTTTCACTATAATAATACAAGTGTGTGGTGGATAGCATAATTAACTGTTGTGTTCATTTATGACCATATTAAACTGTTTAGTTTTGCAAAATTATATACATTAGTCATTATATTTGTTTGAAATTGCTGAACTTTTTCTCTTCGCAGGCAGTTGAAAGGCATTTTTAGCATGTAGTGCGATTTAATTTGTTTAAATAGGCAGAAACCAGAAGCTAGTCATAAATATGAATCAAATTTCGGTGTATTCAATAACTTCAATAAATTTGTCTCCACATATAAACTCCTTAATTTACAATGCGAGTCAACAATCTGGTTATTATAAGCTGTCAGTTAGGTAGGTTGTGAAATGTAGAAATGCCAAATTCTTAGACATGCTGTGAATAAGATAATACTTTATCTGATTAATAATCCAGATAAAATCCCAATGACGCTGGGACCGAGGAGTTATTATAAACGGAAACAAAATCCCGTAGAAGACTCATTTACCTTCTCTTTTACTTCAAGATAAACCTCCAAACCAATTCTATTCGGGAAACGTGTTTTTCCTCAATGTTCTGGTTGAATTAGGGTCCAAATATGGCGAAACTTCTTCACCGCTTCTCGCTCATCAAAACAAAACACGTTTTCTTCAAGGCGTCACCAAATGACCTTGCTCGCTACATGGAAGTCTGGTAACGCGTGTTATTTGTATTTATTTCGTACATTTTGATTGGCTAATTTGTATGATAAATCACACGAATAATATAACACAGCTTTCGATTGGTTAACTTTTATTGTAACCGTTCGCAACAGCGCGCGCTGTGCAAAGATTTCGCATACAGGCTCTGCTCCGACCAAAATTATATTGGGGTCAAATTTGGCAGACTTTTAAAGTAAAGTTTAGGCATTTTACACTGGAAGGTTTTATGGAGTGTACGCATCTGGCTAACGCTGTAAAAGTTGGTCCACAGCTTATAAATAAGCTAAGGAGTGAAAAAGCTAGCCACTGGAATTGCACCGGTGAGGGAATGTTCAGACACGCAGATTCTTGGTTGTCGGAGGAAGTGGAAGAGGGTCTAGTATTGTATGACCGGCTTTTTTAAGTTAACAAAATGCTTATACTCTGTGGCCATTGTCTTGTAGTTTGTAGATCCAACAAGAGCCCATGGATTTGTCTGAGATGCGGTGTCATCAACTGTGGAAGGTATCAGTTGTTTTTTCGAAATATCTTTCTTGTTTTATTTTTGAGTGCTGCATACTGGTTATCAAGTCTAAATGACCCAACAACAACTGCGAAAGTCAAGGTTGTGTCACAATGATTCAATTGCTACATGCAGCGTCATGCTTTCTGCCATTTCGCTTTAGATATGTGAGCGGTCATGCCAAGGGACATTCTGAGAATAACACCAATCATTCTGTGTGCTTGGATCCTACACTGACAGCATTTTGGTGAGTCTTGGCAAAGTGGCAAGTCCAAATATAAGTGTCACCCATTTGATTTGTCTCGGATCTTGATTTTCCTCTTAGCAGGTTCTTGCGACGCAGTCTTCTTATTATTAAGTATTAAACCGTCTTATTCACAGCTATTACTGCGATGAGTTTGTGATAAATGACACCAAAGCTGGAGACATTCAACGAGTGCGGGAAATTATCCTCGAGAAACAGAGGTAGGGGCATTTATTTTATTG
>JANVCK010207616.1:0-10517 GCA_026546655.1 Epizoanthus illoricatus | reverse complement strand
ATAATAATAATAATAATAATAATAATAATAACAACTTAATATAAATTCTCACGATATACCCAAATATAATTTCAACCCATTCATTTAGACTGAAATACCCCTCCATATATATGCTCCCCTGATAATTAACCCTGGAAGGGTTACTACTTACAGGAAGTCTATGGTATTGCATTTTGTATTGTATTGTATTTACATGTAGCCCTCCCTAGACTGTTCATTTGATCCCCATTCTAATGTCAGGGGGCATAATATCCGCCCTCCTCTTTGTCAGAAAATGCCACACAATAGTTTGAGCTGCAGCAGTACTGTTTTATATTGCTGGCTCTTTTCCAGTCAGGTTGTTGTACTGAATTTTGCCAGTAGCTATTAAGAAACAATTTCAAATGACATACATGTAATTCACAGTCATATTGCACGTTTGCCTTTTTGTGGGATTAGAGAGATTTAGCATCACATATACGTGAGACGCGAACATCAAATATGACCATGTGAGCACATTTTAGTCATGTTTGCCATTCACCATTTCAACATGAAGGCAAGCATTTTCGCATTTGCTGTTTATGTGAGATATTTCCCCTTTATTTTCATTAACGAGAAATTATGTATACTTTGTAAAAACAACAGCAAAACTTTCAAGTTTATGTTTGCTGTTTCATATATACGTAGTGCTAAATCTCTCAATTAACTTAAATCTAGAAGGTACAGGTATTCTGGAATAGAACTGAAATGTCATTAGGAAAGCTTCCTTCTGTGTGGAAGTCATCTTTGAGCATTAAACCTTTTGTGATGGGCCCTACTCTGTGTGTCAGCTGCATTGTTAGTCATAGAGTGGATGATGGCAGGTGACCTCAGTGCCATGCTTCCAAACCTTCTTGTCCTGCACTGCCTGTTGGATTTAACACAGCATATGACAATTTTTAATTAACAGCTTACTGTATTTCTCTTTCTCATGTAGGAATTTAATGAAAGGATTGCGACAAAACATAGAATTATGAAGTTCATATCAAAGGTGAGAGTAACCCTGTATCGGTAAGTTCTTTGTGATAGCATTCCTGTCATGTCAAATATCAGATATTGATAGAGTTGTTGAATGATATACATGTACATGTAGCTTTCTGATTCAACTTCATGAATTCTGTACACTGAGCGAAAAATGTAGTTTTGTAAACAGTAAGTTTTATGGTTTGTTGTATTTGTATATGTATGTACTGTATGTATGATATTATATAATTATGTAATTAATCACACAGTTTCTGTTACTTTGAAGAAATGAAAGAAATAATAAAGATCTTTGGCCTTATTTACCTCGTATTGTCTTCAATTAATTTCAGCGTGTGAAAAAGGAATATGCCTTTGAAATAGAGGATGTGCCTGTGCACTCGGAATACCTGGAGGTCAAGTACTCTGTAAGTGTTGGTGTACTAATTCTTCAATAACAAATGATCCTGTCCCATATTGTCCCATTTGATACCATTTTGATCTCATATTCACCTTAACATACATGTACTACAGTGACTCCATTCCACAACATCTCCTCTCCCATCTTACAAACTCCATCCTGTTGCATCCTCTTTTGTCTTGCCCCAATTGCTATCCCATTCAATTTTATCCTGTCTTGCTCAGTGTTGCATCATCCTATTTCATCCCATCACATTCTATCCAGTCTTGCTCCACACCATACCATTCTATTTTATGCTGGCTTGTCCCACAGGACAGCATTCTATTCAATCTTGTCCCATCCCATTCTATCCTGTCTCACATTGTCCTCATGTCATCCTAATCTATCCTGCTCTGTCCTGCCCAACCCCACCCCGCAACATAATGCAACGAAACACAACACATTGCACTGCACCATCCCATCCCATCCCATTCCACCCCATACCATATCTTCCCATTCTATCCTGACTTGTCCAGCCTTGCATCACACCATTCCATTTCATCCTGTCCTGTTCTAACTTACCTTCGCAGCCTTCCATCTCATCCTGTCCTGTTTGTCCAGTCTTTTCAAATACCACACCACTCTTTTTCTGTTTTATCCCATCCTATTGTATCCCATCTTAGCAGCCTCTCATCTTATCCCATCCCTTTTTATTTTCTAACCACATCCACACTACACTATCCCATTTTATCCCATCCTATTATTGATATCCCATCGCAACCTCTCATCTTTTCCCATCCTTTCTGTTCAGTTTTTTCACATACATGTACCACACCACGCTATCCAATTTCATCCCCTCGGTCATGCTGTAGTACAGCACAGTATCTCATCTCATTCCATTCCCTTCCCTTCCATTCTATCCTGCATTCTTCTGCCTCTTGCCATGTGATCTAAATTCCAGTTTATTAATTATTATTATTATTATTATCTTATCCTCTTCCATACTCCTTGTTTTACATATATTGTACAATTGTTTTGCTTATATCTAGGCTGAATATCCCATGCTTCCATCAGATCTCAAGGGTGAAACATTCAGTCATATCTTTGGAACAAATACCTCAAGGTAACCACAACAGCCAATTGTGTAATCCTACATTCATACATAGTACAATCAGGTATTAATCTTTTGTACATACATAAACCAAAAATAATTGTGGTTCTATTCCAAAAGTGTTATTAGGACATTCCAACCTTAGGGAAATGTAGGTATAAATTATCATTCATAACCACATCTACTCGGCAGGAAGGAACAACCACAATGTATTCCTTTTGTTCTGGGTATGTACAATGTGCAATGTTCCAGACAACCTTTTGTGAAATAGCTGTATACAGCATCGACTATGATGCAGAAATATGTAAAGATTAAAGAATTTATATTTATGCAATTCTGGCATGCTCAAAACACACAGTGGCCGGTGATAACCATAATTTTTCTAATTTTGCACTGGGTATAGACACAACAGAAAACATAACCACCTTATGGACATATATAAACCCAGGGTTAATAGCTGTGATTTTATGGTATCAGTGACAATTACCTGTTGATGCAGGAGAACAAGTTTTACATTTACTAGGCTTAAGTATTCCTGAGTAGTGGTGTCTTTAGAGGGGATTACGAGTTATTGTATCTCTACTGAGAAAATAGTAGAAAAACCCTGACTGCATGTTGTAGGACTTACAACATGTTGTTTCTAAAGAATTTGTTTTCGCTTTGTACAAACATTTCAGCCTGGAGCTGTTTCTGATCAGCCGCAAGTTGAAGGGACCAGCCTGGCTGAATATAAAAAGTCCACGTAAGTGAACACTGTGTTTGAAGTTGTACACTGTGCTGTTAGGCTTAGAGAATCTAGCTAATAATTGTCACTAACCTATCGTTTCAGAAATCCCATCACAGCCAATCAGTTGGTGCAAAGTTGAGGTGAGGAAGTCATTTAGTTTGTCGTGGAGGGGGCTCAAACCTTCCAGGATTTGACTCATGAGTCAATAATAGTTAAAGGGAGGATGATCACTTACAATAGTTCATTGGTCTTGCTAATCACTGCATCTGAAGAATTTCTTTTCACGTTATACAAGTGATATTAATATACAAGAATTATTTTTGTGAGTCATTGTGCACATCACCTTTAAAAGGTTAGTTGGTTGTCAAGGATGTTGTTTCTTCTGTTGCATTCTTGCTTGCACCCTCTTGAGCATGAATACATTGCTTCAAATCTTTAGCTGAATGTGCATTCATAATCTGATTGGAGGATTTTGAAAGCTGTGCCTTTCAATGCTATTTTTATTTTCTAAGTAGCAGGTAAATTATCGATGTGAGAATATACGAGTGTAGACGGACCCCAACCCTACATCTAACCCTAACCAAATTCCAAACCGCTGGGGTGAGTAAGGATTGGGGGCACTGGTGGCATTTCCGCACTGATTATATACCAACGTAAAGTACATCGGACCACTATAAACAAAGCTGTAAGTTAGCTATAGTCCAATGTATGAGGCGAAGCATATCTAACATAGAGTGGTCTAGTCTATTTACTAACATTAATCTGTAATTCACTCTTGGTTGAAAATAGGCATTGATCAGTGAATACTTTCTTGAATCAAGTTCTGTTTACAGCAAAACAAAGCTAGAAAGAGGTACAATGTGGCTTTCATATCGGTTTCCCAAGACTACAATTATATAAGTTGCTTGTTTGCAGGAGGGGGCCTGTGCAGAAGCCAAAATCAACAAAAAGTCGTTTTTAGCGTATTTTTAAGATTTTCTGGTTAAGCCAGAAATGACACTATAAATGCCCAAATATGGTCTGCCCTCATTAGACCCTGTTCCTGTTCTAACATTAAATGTGGTTCATATATTAACCTTCCACTTTTGTGGTGCAAGCCTGCAGATAAGTACTGGTCAGTGGTCACTGTTCTCCAGTAATGAGGTATTGTCTGGCAGACTTACCAATTTAATGTTGCAAACATTTTGTATTGCACTTGCATTTTTGCTTTTAGTTTCACACGACAGAAAGTTTTGGTATCCACACAGTTCTGAAGTAAAAAAAGTACGTTTGGCAAACTAAGAAATGATCAGTGTTTTGTGGACTTTTATCTGACTTGACTGCCAGTCTGGTCTGATAGACCTCATCCCTCCCTAACTGACCTGTAAGTAAAACAGTATCTTGCAGGCTTGATGTTCAAGCACAAAGTTGTAGCTGTTAGTTTAAAGAAATTGTGTAATGCTGACATGTTAATTAAAATAGTGTACCTGAAAAATAGTTACCACCTGAAAATATCCATCTATCCCATATATGCAGATTATATGGCAGATTGCTGGACCAACATTTACAGAGTTGGGGGGGGGAGTTATACAAGAGACCACCCATCAGATGAGCATCATGGCTAAAATATTGGCTGCAAAAACTACAGAGGAATACATGTTATTGAAATGATTATCAGTGCATCAGTGAAAGGAGTTGTTAAAAAAACACCACACCGAGTTTGAAGAGTATTTTCAACGTTACCTGCAATATAGAAGGGCAGCTATAAGCAGGAGAGACCATCTTTTCTGGTGGGGGAGGGGAGGGGGGTAATACAAGAGACCACCATCCTTTTTCTGTTCAGGCAGGTCCCGACTGAGTACAGTAGTTTTGACTAGAGCCCCAATCTGCCATGACATATGACTACACTTTTCATTAAGTTCACTAGCATAGAAAAATCAGAAACAGGTGGGAGCTCCCTTAAATGCAACAATTGAAACATTTTTGGCAGTCAGTATTTCTTATACATGTAAACTGGAAAAGTTCAAAACATAACTTCCAGTCATAATATAATTGAGTTTAGGTTTTGAAATTTCACTGCTAATAATTTATGTTATGGAATCTCGTGACTGTAATAAGTTTTAATTATTGTTCTATGAAAGTGAAATAAAAAACTAGAAAATTTGAACTTGATTTCATGAAGTTTAAAACAAACTAATTTTTTCTAGTCTTGTAATTTTGATCATGTTTCCATAAAAACCTAAAAAATAAAAAAAGTAAAAGGTACGGATTTTAAAAATATCCAATTAAAAAGTTACTTTTGTGAGGACATTGAAAGAAAAATTATAAATTTAATCTGTAAATTCTTAGATACGTAAATTAAGTAAATTTAGACTCTTAAATTATAACATGTAATTTTAAGAGTAAAAACATTTGGCTGTTTGATGTAAATAATTTCAGTTGTTCTCAGTGACCCCTTTGATAGCAGTCACAGATGACTGACTGGGCCACCCTGAATAAATAAAGGCATCATCATCATCATCATCATCATCATCATCAACTGTGAGCAATGGAAAACGGAAGGTAATCAAAAATAAATACACATACAATCATTAATGCAGTATCAGAAACAATATACTGTAACTAATTTTGATGACTGTACTCGCTTTTGTAAAATAGAATAACTTTGATCATCTAAATCCTTAAATGCAACAAGAATCAATCTTATGTATTAGCCTAAATTAATAATGAATACTATTGTAACCTTTAGTTAATGCTTAATACATGTAATTAAGATTGTAATTAGCTTTGCATTTTTATCAGATTATAACCTGCAACATTCAATTAAGTCATAGCTGTAAAGTGTCTTATAATAAAATCATCCATTCATCTACTCCTCCATCCATCCATCGATCTGTCCATTCATTCCTTTATTTTCCACTCATCCAACTATCCATCCACCCATCCATCCTTATATCCACTCATTCAATCATCCACCCACCCGTCCAACTATCAACTCACCCATCCTTCCGTATCTATCTACCCACCCACAATCCATCTGTCCATCTATCCAACCATTCACTCACACATTCATCCATCCACCCATCCGTTCATGCACCCTCACATTCATCCACCCATCCACTCACCCACCCATCCATCCATCCACCCACCCATCCAACTATCTATAACAGTAAGTTAGGAGGAGGAAGGGGTCAGCATTATCTAACAATTTGTATTTCTGTTGAAATTACGACGCAAACAGTTAATAATTGTTTGATTTTTTGGTCGAGGTCTGAAATTCATAATGCCAGGCATGAGAATATTAAAATTTAATGTGAGACAAGAGGGGTATGATTTGCTAGGCATGTGTTTTACAGAAAATTACGAAATTCTAAAATTATTAACTCAGCACTGAAAGGTTCAAACGTTACAAGGTGTGGCTTTTAAATCGACATACTAAGATTGATCAACTAAGTTTTTTTCAGGGTATGTTTTCATTGCGAGGGTGGAAGGTTTTACTTGACATTTTGAGTGCTAGCCCTTCTCTTTGGTTCTGACAAAGGGCTAGCACTCAAAATGTCAGCTAAATACACAGTATTTGTACTACTTACCAAATTAGAAAGGTCTAGTTTCTTAGATATTAGTCTACCAGAGCCTATAAATTCTACATGTAATTGAGCTTGCTAATGTTTATTGTTCTTTGACATCCTTGTTCACTTTAGTTCAAGTCTGTAGTGACGACTGCTCAAGCTCCAATTATACTTTCATTTTCAGGCAGTTGTGAACAAACCAGAGCTCATCGAAGTTGCTCCAGAGCAAAAGGACCCTCCTCCACTGGTAAGAGAGTGCAAGCCGGACTGGTGAAGGAATTACTAGGATTCAGTGAAACAGGGAGACATTGGACAGAACATCCAGCAGGAAACAGACAAACAGACAAATACATGTAGCCCCACCAACAACGCTGTAACATACGTACAGGTAGTGACAGAGATCTGTACAGCCAAACAGAACGATAGACAGGAAGGCCAGAGTGAACATAAAACAGACTGACCAAAAGACAGCTTATTGGACGGATGGACAAAGGCAGTTGAATATGCCTGGAAATATACAGATAAGAAATGAACATAATTATAAACAAAACGACAGATGAGTAGAGTTTGTAGTTATTCACTGACCAATGATGTTCTGAAGTATACGTTTTCTGACTTATTTACTGCAGGTTGTAATGAGTCTGAGCCTACAGACCCTTCTGAACCAAAAGTCGCACACACACGAGGTTGGTTGACAATGTTAACCCAACATAATAGGGAGCTTAAGCAACCAGGACGGCAATGTAGACGACGACCGCAGAGAACAAAAGGCTTAATTACAGAATACAATGAATTGCACGTCGGAATGTACCAAGCTGACCACCTGTTCACAGTCGTCTTCAGAAATACAACGTGAAAAGCACAAAGCGTGGGTCTTCTAGACAACGTAAACGTGGAAAGAGAAAATATCCTGTTATTGGTTTGGCTTCAAAACTAAGGTTTCTATTTCCTATAATTCGCCTAACTTCACACAAGGAATAATATTAACGAATGGATGATACACAAAGGAAAAACGAAAACGAGAAATTAGAATTTTAGCAACCGTCGTCGTAGCCGTTGCCGTCCTTGCTGCTTAAGGTCCCTAATAACGCCTCAAAGTTATCCAGAAATCCCACAGTCATGGAAAAGTCACGGAAAGTCATTAGAATTTGAAAATGCTTTTTCCACACAGGAACCTATTTTGTATTTTTGTCAGTGATCTTTGTAGTAAAGAAATATATGGAAAACATTAGTTGTTGTTGGTGTTATTATTTGAGTTATTAGTTACAAATGTCTTTTAAATTTACGTTTTTAGTCATAATTGTAAAATCATACTTTGTTTGTGCATTTCCAAGAACGTTATTAATTATATATTGTTAATGTTGATGATAATTGCTAATATTATTAATTTTTACAATTAATTTTATCATAATAATTCCTAGGTTCTTGCCATCTCGGCATTTGTCCACCACAGTGTGCATATGGATAGGGCAGCACCCAAGGAGAAGTTCCAGTACCACTTCTGTAGTGAGTAATTGATTCATTTCTCTTCTTACTGGCCACATTGTTATCGATTTTAAAGATTCCTTACAGTATCAATATGAAAATAAGCAGTTTTGTTGTAAAGAATAAAGAAAGTGAATTAGGTCCCATTCTACGATGAATAACAGTATTTTAGCTTTGATGTAGGCCATCTACAGCTTATTTGGGGCTTACAGAGACTTGTTATTGCTGTTACTGTTGTCATGGTTATCGTTGCTGCTGCTGCTGATGTTGCTGCTAATGCTGCTGATGTCGTTGTTGTTACTACTGCTACTGTCATTGATGCTGCTACTGTTGTTAATAATAATAGTAATAATAATAATTATTATTATAATAATTATAATAATTGTAATAATAATAAAACATTTCAGTAGTGCCATTTCCAAATAGATCAATAGCATTTTACAATATCATTGCCGCTGTTGATGTTATTATTGTTGCTTCACTGTGTCTATTCATTAATGTGCAGAAAGAAAAATGTTTAGAAACCAGTCTTTCATGATCTGATTGGTTGGTAAATTTTCAGTGGTGTTGACATTTTTTGTTTTTCTCTGTAGCTGTTAGCAAGCCTTCAGATCAAATGTATCCGTTCGACTTCAAAGAGATGGCTAAGAAAAAGGTTTGTGATCTACTGTAAACTTCTGAACGGAAATATTTGGGGAATAGTTGTTCAAAATGCTTTTTCTTGGACGTGTTTTGGGGTTGGCTATGATTGGACTTAAGGGCATTTGGCCTTTTGGATGGAATTTTGCATCACAAGAATTTCAATTAGATGCAAGTCAAAACTTAAGTCTGAACATAAAGATATGAAATACAAAAACGTCTACAGAAAACAACTAATAAAAATATTCCTTCAGTTACAAATCTAATTCTATTCATTATCTTCACCAAGCTAAATCTTAATATAGGCCCATAGGTTCATATTTCATTTCCTTTTTTGTTGTGGGGGGGAGGTGGTGGCTTATATATTATGAGGGAGGGCATATTGTAGAATAGTTTTAGAGGTTTGTGATCACACAGTGCTGGAGGAAGCATTGTCATACTTGATCTGGCCATGTATGGAGATAATCCTGGACTCCTCTTCCTTTTAGAATTTTGTCAAAGATCCTGAGCAATTCTGCTGTCCCTGTTACATATAGTTCAAATGCAAACAGGGCCGGGTATTATTTCTTCGTCTTACTCTTCGTCCGTAAGTGTTTAAGGAGTGAGTTAAGTTTCAAACATTTTATGTTGATGGATTTTTGGTTTACAAAATAATGGCTTGACTTTGTTTGAAGATAATACTAACCTTTAAAATTATGTTCTTACAGCAAAGAAATATCGAAGTTACCACGTCAGAGCGTTCACTGTTGGGTTACTTCATGGCAAGAATCCACAAGATCGACCCTGATGTACTCGTGGTTAGTGTCACTGTTTGCACTGCCTTCTTGCTTATTGCGGATTATTTTCAATTGATATTAAAATGGTATTTATTTATTATTGTGCGTTTTCATTGCTATTGTACTGTTATCACTGTTGTTGTTGTTGTTGTTATTGTCATTGTTGTGCTCCTTGTTGGGTTTCTCGTGATGATCGAGGTTGTTGTTGTCTTGTCAATGTTGTCGTTGTTGTTGTTGTCGTTGTTGGTGTGAAAACATTGTTGTCATCATTGTTGCTGTTGTTGTTGTTATTTCATCATCTTCATTGCCTTTGTCATTGTCGTTTTCGCTGTCATTGTTGTTATTGTTATTGTTAGATTCTACCAACGGGAAATAGCTTTCTCAAGCTTGCCACAGGTCTTTGAATAGGTAAACTGTTGTTTTGCTAGGCTAATCCAATGATTACTGAGAGACGCACTGTTACCAAAGGACGCCTTCATCTTAAAACTACGTTAATATATGTAGATGTCTAGTGTATGAAATTCAATTCAACCAATTTTGGTTTAACAGGGTCACGACATCCACGGATTTGATCTTGATGTGCTCCTTCATAGAATCAATGTCTGCAAGGTAAGATAAACAGCACAACAGTAAACACAGATGAGGTAGCAGCGACTTTAGTCGTTGTTTGATTCTATAAACTGCCTAACAACTGTGATTCTTCTCAGATTCCCCACTGGTCTCGCATTGGACGGCTAAAAAGGACAATCATGCCGAAACTGTCTGTAAGTGTAACTGATGTTTCACGTATAGAAAGAAGATAAGGAAGGAGGAGGGGGGGTTGTTCCCTCGTATACATTTTTTTGTAAAAATA
>JANVCK010207394.1:0-10517 GCA_026546655.1 Epizoanthus illoricatus | reverse complement strand
GTCCCTTATGTACTGGTTTTGTTTCATCGAGATAAAAGTTCGTATCCAGAACCAACTGAACTGAAGATTGTTTGGACTTATCGCGCGTGACTCCCTCCACTGATCAATCTAATAATATTTTATTACAGGTCCCTTATACATATTATATGCAAACTTAAAATGAACTTCTATTGTAAGAGCAAGACAGACAGAAAGAGACAACGCATGACACATATTAATTTTCCTTGGATAAGTTAATTCATAAAATAAAAATTGCATTAGACTCAATAACATGCATTCGCATCCAGTATCAAGGCTGAACCTCCATATTATAATAACTTTTACACTGACTACAATTAGGAGAAAATCAAATTCTCCCAACCGTTTCTAATACAAGAAAAGGATGGAGACAAGTATATAGGAGAACTGAAATGCAGTTCAGTATTGGACAAAGCTAAAGACAATACCATTTTATTCTCATCTTGTGTTCAGGATGACAATCATTTAACAACACTATCTGTCCGCGAAAACCGTTGAAACCGATGAAAACCGTTGATTGACAAACGGATCACGTACACGTTTAGATGGTCCGAGGACAGCTTTCAGTCCTCACTCGGTTCTCATGGAGTTATCGAATACTCGAGCTGGGTCAAGATGGCCGCTGCTGCTGATTAGTGATCAGTAAGGGTGCAATCAAAATTCCATTTAACTCGATCAAAGAGCTGATTCCCTTGCCTGCTTCTCGATCAACGACCTATTTCTCACAGGAAGTCGATTAAGAGCTCAGTACAAATTTCGTGCACATTGTTAATACAGCCATTACATGTTGTTAAATCAACAAAACTTGATCCTTACAGATTACCAAAGGAAACAGCAACTGACCAAGGGTGATAGTTAAAAGGATTTCCTAGCAGATAAAATTAGCCCATTTTTCTCGTTATGATCGGGCGCGCAGCAAGAACATCAAAACAAGGAAAGAATTTGCTTCATAAAACCGCAAGTATTTTCATAAATTACGTTCCATTTATGGTCTTTCAGTTTGTAGAAAGGGATTTCATCAATTTGTGGCCACAACATCTCACAATCAGACCCTATAGACTGGGTTCGAAGACATCGCATGTGTATGACAGACTGCCTGTCAATGTAAAACGTTTACCAGTCTAATTTTGGTCTAATTCTTGCTACATTCTTGTCAGGAAGCTACAATTTTTATTTCCTCTTCTCAAAGTCATATCATACGATACTGAACTTCAAACAGTCCGCCAGCTTCAAGTTCTTCTTTCAGTGCATATCATGAATCTTGTTCTGAAAATTGTGTCTTTGGCGAATCAAACAATTGAAACTGGCCGAAGACAAAACCTGAGCCTAAAGAGCAGTAAACAGAATTCCAAGATTAGAAAGCACCCTCGTCTAATTATTGAGCCAATGGATAGTTTTGCACTTGCAGTCTCCATTTGCCTTAAGCGCCTAAAGCGATTTTCATTAGTTGCAATGACAACCTTCCGCTGACTTATGGATAGGCGTTACGCGAAACTTTACTCGACCTAATTTTGAACCCACGAACTTCCAGGAAATTTTCAGCTATAAATCTAATTTTAAGTGATGTGAAACTGGCAAAACGAGTGAACAAACTCAGTGGAAACAGATACAGTTTTTCAGTAATTTATAGGACACTTGATTCCTTCCTTGTGAATCGTTCATCATGGAATTTTTCACAATTTTGTTTCGAGCTAAAAAGTACATATACGTTTGTCATCTATGTTGTACATGTAAGTAATCTTGATGTGCTACTGAAGATGCACTGCTCTTTCTTGGTCGTACAATTGTGTGTGAGTGATAGCCCCTGTCGTGATGTTTTTGCGAGATAATAGGCATTAATCTTCCCGAAATCTGTTTCAAATAGTGTCATTACAAACTAAGAAAGCACCAAATTTCGCCACGTGTATGTTGTTGAATGAAAGCGTTGACTGAAGCTCAAACTAGCTAAAGTGGCGACGGTCAAGTGTGGAGAAAAGCTACGAAAAAATACACTGACTTGCGATGAGTACAAAAATAATTAAAAAGTATTAACTTTATTATCATGCGCAGCTCGTGTGTTTAGTAAAAAATTACTTTTGTTTTGACAGCATTTGACAAATATTTTTAGTGTGAACTGAGTGTGGGAAATGAGAGATTTGAATAACATTAAACTCGCTTTTAAGGCAAGATGTTTCATGCGTTAGTGATCTTATCTTTGCTAAAATCTAACAATAATGAAGAGATGTTCCGGCCTCTATGACACGAAACTTTAGACCCAAGGGAAATGTCAATCTCCAACTCGTGGTATTTCTTCCCGATCCCGTGGATATCGAATGGTTTATCCCGATGAGTTATACTTTCTATAACGACAGATTTTGAATTCTACGGTCAACAAGCAATTAGAACTCGATTTGGATGGAGTAGTTCTAACGATAGATCAAAAGATTGGTGATTAGAACACGCAGCGCAATGTTTTGGTGTGTAACTTCAGCCGCACAAGATGAACAAGGCCAAGTGATGGAATTCCAACAACTTTGTCTCATGTCAGTCATAATCATATTAGCACCGGGTATAGCTATGGCAGAGTTCCGCGTTGAGCTTAAGTATGTGCACCTTGTTCTGTTGCCCAAGTTTCCCAGTAACACTTTAATATTATTTGAGAGCTTGTTTACGGCGGTTTCACTTCCTCTGATAAAACGTTTGATGATGGATGCTGTGGAAAATCCTATAATTCGCCAACCCAAATCTTGCTCAACGATTGTTAGTTCTCGGTGATTGACACCTCTTTAATGATGTAAGCATTAATGATAACACGGTTTTACGGGCTAAATGTTTGGCTTTCTCCCTATGATGCGAATTTGTTTAAAGAATGTCAATTAGGAATAGAATTTCGCACATACTAATATTTCGAAAAATGACCAATTCATGGTTTTTCGGAGAAGATAAATAAAATGTGAAACATGCTGATCATGATCATCTCAATCTCGAAATCTTGGCGTTTTGACCCCGCACACCGCAAAAACGTTGTTATGGTTGTGTTTATGACGCTGCGATGATGTCTAAGTTTAACGGGCAATGCAAAAGAAGAGAACATATTTTATTTAGTAATGTTTAGCGGCCGTGTTATTGCCCGCCTAAGAAAGACCAAGTTGATTGATTGGACAGAATTTGACAGCAACCTACTTGCGCATTCAAACCTGGTCAATCCCGGGAGTTCAAACCAGGGGGTAAGGGACTCTTTAAAATCTAATGGGCCTTAACAGACACATCCTTCATCAAAACTCTCGAACAATCTTAACCCCTTACAGTCTTCTATCTACAGTTATTAACTGCTAACTGTAACTGTGGGACGAACGCGCTTCGGTCGCGGCGCGGAACAAAGTAGGCAAAGCTACTTTGTCATCCCTCAAATTCCACCCCGTGGTTTCCTCGCTTTAAGTGACAGTTACTGTTTTGATAATGATATTGATGAATGACGCAGTGCTTTAATTAGCAAGGTACTGAGAATGCCAACTTTAGACTGGCCTGCAGTTCAGAGTTCACACAACCCTCATTCCACTCGCGCTCTCAAGAAGATATTGTGCAGAACATCTCCTCATCCAGATCTACGTGCGTTACACAGCCAGACAGATCGCGCGACCATCGATAGCAGGTCTCATCTGTCAAGTGAATGGATGTGACGAGCTTTCTTTCTGCCAAAGCCAGTGCTTTCTCAATAGCTCATCTCATAGACGCCTCACAATACCCAGAACTCATGAATGCAAGCAGGCAGAACTCAATGTTTAGCTGGGATTCTCAGAGCTTGACGAGGGATATGGAAGGTAAGTGAATTTACTTCGTTTATCTACGAGAGGTATATAACCGATCCTAATATACAGATGTTAAAATGTTACTTATAAATTCTTAACTAGAACGGTTACGAAACGCGGGCACGGGGAAAAAGGTGCTAACATCGCATGGATGTAAAGAAAGAAGTGATTCCATAGATGAAAGGCCTTCTTCAACTCTTTCACCACCATCCACGCCAACATCTCCTTCTTCAACTGCGCTAAGAAGTTTAGCACACGTCAGAGTCGATCTGGAAATGAAGAGTCTTTGGGATGAATTTTTCTCACTTGGAACAGAAATGATTGTGACAAAAGCTGGGAGGTGGGTCAATAAGTTGTTATGTTTTCCTTTGTTTTTGGCTCTGTCATAGCTCTTTATATGGCCTTATGGGACTGATATACCAAGTCAATGCCATTGAAGTGATATGGAGCAGATTTTTCTGATTCTGTGTTTTCATAGACTGTAGAATCATCTGATCGTATCTGATGAAGTATTATATAATTTACTTGTAAATTGGTTCGACAGTTTAATACAAGCCAATACCGTTTTGTTTGCGCGAATCTGTAACTGACTTGAGAAGGGTACGGCTGTGATGTCTATGGTGTGAGCAAAGAAAACATTGATTTTAATTCAGTTTACATATGGTAACTTGTCTGTTTATCTCATTACACGAGAACTGTTTCAGTGTTTGCGAAGCTACGGGTTCCATTACAAAAACAGCAAGAAAGTTGGCAAAACAGCACAAGCTGGTTCGCGTGCTGTGAGAGCTGTTTTTCTTTTGCAGTATCAAAACTACATGGATGTGTGTGTGGCCATGAACTTGCTAGGGGCACAAATGCTACACTAACACAGGAATAGATGAAGCCACTTAGAGCCTCCTAAGGGGCTGTTCACCTAGGGCATTCTGCATACTGTAGATTTATTTACTAGCAGCATCAATTACACACCACCACGTCAACATCCTCTTGTGGGGAAAACCGAATTTATTTTGCGAAGCCGTCTATTCTTGGCATAACAGGAAAATCATAAATCTGCTTAGTGAAATTGGAACAACAGTGGATCGCCTTGAATAAAAACAAAACCCAGTGTGGATATGAGAACAACAAGACTTGGCGAGATGATAAGAGACGAGTTAAGATATGTAAAAGTATACGTCGTCGTAATGAAAGAGTGAACGATACTGTCTGATAACTTAACTGTTCATGATAATCGGTCTATCTCTTCAGTTGAGGAAGTGATCCCTCATTCGTATTAAAATCAACAAAAAAGGAAACTAGCTTGCAAAACCAAGACCATTTCCATGCACGAAACAAAATGATGCAATATGCATGCTTTCAAAGGCATAAAAGGTACTTTTGGAGTACGCATGTTCTGCGTTGCACAAATCCATTCCGGTAAAGTCTGTTTGATAGTTTACACTAACAGCTTTGAGTAATGAACTGTACAAACGTTTACGTGTTAAACATGGAAACAAGTGTGCTACACAAAGAAAAGAATAATAACTCAATCTTTATAGGTAATAAACTCCTTCTGTTGTTTGGCATCTCTATCATATAAATTACCTACAATACTAGACAATTTAGCCCGAGGCAGTTATCTAATAATAGGGCCTACCTGTAGAACCAAGAAGAATCTGCGATATTTGCGTTATTTCTGTTCCTTCCCTGGTGTTTCTTAGAATTAGTCTTTGTTTTGTTTCTTAATTTCGATGACCCGCTGTTCTGGCAATCAGACAACCCAAATTGGATCTGAATTCATTCTTTCGTGCCTTCCACTGCACCTCAGGCTTGGATGTACTGTGCGCAAGTGGTTAGCATCGATTGCTTTGTGGCAAACCACACAGGCCAAGTTCACAAAAAAACAATAAATAATCCGACCGTGGAATAAAAGTCTTAGCCTACATAATGAAAACTACCAGTTTAGACTTTATTACATTGATACTGTACAGATTCAAAGAGAGACTAGAATATAACCCTCTGCTCGCAGTACAATGTATAACCATAAAACCATACTCATAGGCATAGGGTATATTACTGTAAAATCAAATAAATATTTTATAAGCAAAGCATAATGTCATTTTAAGCAGCTGTGTTCAGGACTAGAAGAAATGCTTGTTACTCTATTTTAAAGTGGTCTCGTGCTCCACAGCTTGCGTACCTGTAGTGAGTTGGCAAGAGGCCTACAAATTTGAGAGGTAGAAATGGCGGTGATCTTTGCTTTCTCAAGTGTTTGTGGAAGGAACAGATATGACTCAACTCATCCGCGCACGTATAAACTATGAAACCCCCTGTACTCGTACGACTTATAATCATATCGACTAATCCTTGAGTTGTTTAGAACAGAGAAAAAGAAAAGATTCAAAGGTGTTCAACGTCTATAATCAGTTTGACAATTTAATTAAACAATTCTGGTTATAACCAGATGGATCAAATCAGTATCGACAGTATTGTGCCATGTCAAAGTAAATAGTTGTGTACAAAGTCAAGGCAACGTTTTCAATATTTCTTTATGTTGCTTATTAATTATTTTTCTTGCAAATGTTAGAATATGTTAAGGAATAAAAATGTTCTTATTGGTTCAAATTTCACAAAGAAATAAAATTAGTTCTAGTGGTTACTAAAATTATTATTATTTCTTCAAGTTTCGCCTGTTTTGTATGGCCAATGCCGCGGCCATTGGAACATTGTGTTCGTGTACATGTACTCGAGTTTAAAAGGGATTGTTCTCCAGTTTATAAAATAGGAGAAGATCGAGGTTACAAATAAATATATTGCTAGTAAAATAATAAAGCTAGCTTTTTCTAAATGATTCTTAACCAAGACTACAAGTTGACAAGTACAAAAGTCACAATCTAATACAATGAATCTTATTATTGCAAACTAAAAATAAGACGAACATTTACATACGGACAATGAAGAAGATGCAGCTTCAAGCATCGATGAAATATTACTATGGACAGCAGTTCATTTTATCTATCTAAGAATTTCGCTACTAGAAGGCAAGAGATTAATAGCAAATTATCACCTAATAGCACACATTATTCGGAATCCATTCAAAATCATGTTAGTGCACATCCGAAGTTAAATTCAAACAATTTAACGAGAACCTGGTTCAGTCACGATGCAACTGAATATAAAGTAAAGCAAGTAGTAAATTCTTTTCCCCCACTGCGAACAGTTTGTTTCGTTTCTGAAAGACTTTAGAAGCTGCATCCTTTCAAAACAATCACATTGTTAGTATATACACAGGAAATGCAGCATTCTATTGACGAGTTAACGCATTGTGGTTTCCTCTTTGTGGACTAAGAATTTAAAGGAATACATTCGTGAATTTTGCGGAGTCAAATTATCCTGTATCTGAGTATGTGCCGATAGTCACAGCTTTTATCGCTCGCTGTCTATATTATTGGCAACATTTAGTATCTCATTTGTCTTCAAGGCCTTCAAAGATTTACCAACAAGATACGTCTGTGCAACACTCACGAAACATCGATATGGAATTAACAGAAAGTACGAATGTGCATGCGAGTTGCGAAGACTGATCTTCTTCTCCAGATGTATAGCTACTATTCCAGTGCTCTTCTGGTAATGAAGTGGGAATCGATTTTTTTAAGTTTGATCGAAAGTTTTGTGGTCGTTTTGAATGAATTTTAAATTGGAATAGTTAATGTAATGTCTGAGAATCCCGTTAATGATCAACATATGACTATGGTCTAAGCATATGAGTCATACCTCTTTAAACTTACATTGTCATTGAGTAGTAACCCATTGGGCAGATATGAGTTCTATTCCTCTGCGTTGTCAATAATTTATATTTTATGATATCGAATAAACCAAAGCTGCAAAATAAAATCGGTAACGGAATGGAACACCAGCGGTACAGGACAAGAACGTATCGCCTAGAAAGAAATAGAACTAACACGCCATATATACATATAAATTGCATCCTGAATTGTCTGAACTGACGGCATTTTTCAAACAAGTGTTTGACTCTGAATTCTTGTACTTGAGTCCAAATTCATCGTCGAAATTTTTCATGTTAAACTTATATGAAAGAGAACTGAATAACAAAAAGACGCAGGTAAGATATCTCTTTAATAAGATAACTGAATAAGTATAGAAGGCAACCATGAAAAAGGAATAGAGATAGATCGACGTTGTAGTCTTCGTCTTTATAATTTTCAAAATTTAGTCTTAGTAAAGGAATTCTGGTCTTTGTAAAGGAAATATTTAGAAATTTACTGGTAGATAATGTTTAATCTTTGGGTCGTCTCTTTCAAAAATACTTGTAGTTGAAGAGTTATGAGACCGTCGTCTCGAAACTTTTTGGAAACATCAGAAAAACTTCTAAATTCTGTAGAAAGCTAGTGTTGCAGTTGTAAGGATTAACTAATACTACATCTACTCTTCAAGAAACTTAAAATGAATTCTTGAAGCAGTTCAAAAGATTTAGAATATGTCTAGTTTTATCGAAAGTGTCTTTAGCATGCAGCAAGAGAGTTAACCTGTCGGCAGGGGTCAGACTGGACCTGAGTATTTGGCTAATGACGCCATCAAAAACCTGAAAACGAGCACTAGAATTTTGGTTTTACTCAGAAACTAGAATCATAACAAGTTCTTTCACTTTTGCAAGACACTTTTAAACTTAAAGTTTGAATCCCATGGTTTTAAACACTTGTACTGTGCTAAACCATTCCTTATTTTTCAACCAATTGACAAAAACTCATGACAGACCATTCATTTTAAATAACTTGAATATAAAACAAATTTGGTGTTCCTTGTATTTAAAAATTGTTGAGTCGAAGATTGCATGGAATCTGACACTATTAGGACCAACTTTCCAAGGGCTTATTTTCTTTATAAACAGCCGCATATTATCACGGTATAAAATAATATTTTTTATTTATGTAGTAGAAAGCGAAACCTTTCAGCAGAAATTCAGCGTTAACTTAGTTGGAACTAGAAAACAGAATAGACTACGCAACAGTATGTCTTCGATGCAGACTCGTTAATTTTATGGAAAATAAGTGAGGGAACATTACGTTTATATAAATAGTTTTAGATACTTTAAATATATTTGTCTCCAAAAATTAAAATATAGCTCGAAGTGAATAGCTGGATTAATTGAACTTAGTGGGATTTCTCTTATATCATTGATATTTATATCATTAATTAATTAATTCATTCATTCATTCATTCATTCATTCATTCGTTCGTTCGTTCGTTCGTTCGTTCGTTCGTTCGTTCGTTCATTCATTCATTCGGTCTCACTTGGTTTACAGAGGTATAAGTATCACAAGGACTTGTAAGTGAATCTTTGTTGATACAATGTTTATCAACGACCTTTTGTGTTCCAAACACCTCTGAAGCTTGAACAAAGAAACATTTGTCTCAAACATCCAATCATCGACTACCAGGTTCATAAATAACAATAGTCCGGATTCCCCTATAGTCGTATAGACGACCTATACAGGTCGATCAGCAGCTAGGCGTAGCTTTATAGCCCTCTTGTCACTGTTTTTCTGTACGCGTAGATTCAGATGGTTTGGCTAGTTGGTTCTCCAATACTTATCAAGGATACCTAATGTTCGTTCTTAGTTCACAACGGTATGCAGAAAGATTACAAGTAAATGAGAAAGTTGTTATAAATGGCAAAATAGAAATAAATCAAATCAATAGTGAGTGTGTTTCCCTATTATTGGTCATGCACATTTAGACTTTGGCAGGTACATTGTACCTCGTTTTCAGCTTCAGTTTTACAGTAATTATAAAACCATTTTGAGATGCAGTGAGCTGTTTCTGGCATGAAAAAGGAAAATGTTCATTAACACAACTGATTTTACAAAACATGGATTGTCGCTAAGGGTGACAAGTTTAAGTATTTCTGAGTTATTTAGAAATGTTTTAGCATTCAAGGGTCTCGGATGTTCATATCTTATTGTCGCTGTTTGTAAAGTCAAACAGAACTGCAATTGATTCCCTGTCTGTAGCACAACTCCTTAGCAGGCTATAGCAGTACACATACGTTAAAGTGGCAAGTTCTTCAGTTGTTTTATAAAATAGCAGAGATCGTGAATGAACATGAATTGAAACCACTATGTAAAATTACTCAAACACGATCATCAGCCAATCACTGCACTCGGTCACTTATGGTAACATGATAACATCGACTACTGTTCTATTTTAATTTATTTTGTATTTTCCTAGGAGAATGTTTCCTCCCTTTCAGGTCCGAATTTTCGGACTAGACCCAACAGCCAAATATATCCTTATGATGGACTTCGTTCCAGTGGACGACAAACGCTATCGATACGCGTTTCACAGCTCCAAATGGCTGGTGGCAGGCAAAGCGGACCCTAGTGTACCCGGGAGAGTACATATTCATCCGGATTCGCCGTGTACTGGTGGTCAGTGGATGAAACAAATTGTGTCCTTTGATAAATTGAAGCTTACAAACAACCTCATGGATGATAATGGGCATGTAAGTTGTTCTTTGTTCTTAATAGAAGTATCGTTTTCTCTGGCTCCAGACCAGCGGAAAGTTGAAGATCTTGGAGGGAGGAGAGTGGAGGGAGGGGCATAACCCCCCGTTGTGTTGAGTGGAGGGAGCACGCAAAATGCTATGCTATGCTATGCTATGCTATGCTATGCTATGCTATGCTATGCTATGCTATGCTATGCTATGCTATGCTA
>JANVCK010207283.1:0-10518 GCA_026546655.1 Epizoanthus illoricatus | reverse complement strand
ACCAGATACAAGGATGCCCTTAGGCCGCCACGCGCCAAGACGTCAAAGTACAGGAATACTTCGCCTCCCCACATTAGGGAAGAAGGATTCTTAAAAGTAATGTTAAGCGTTTCTTGAAATCTGCAGCTCGGTAATTTATTTCTTTGTACTGTATGTGATTGCATTTTCTATATTTTAGGCGTGTTTAATATTTTGTATTTCGCTTTATTTTCGTATTTATAGTAAAATTTACGTGATACAGGACTCTATCAGTTAAACTATCCAGTGTGCTAAATCAGACATTCCTGTGTAAATATATGAATAAATAAAATAAAAAATAAAAGGATACCTGGCACTTGCACTCCGCTGGCAGACGAAGAACAGATGCATTGGAGAAACCGAATGAGAAAGTAGTATTTTTCCCATTCCTCTTCTCACAGACATTCTTTTTGCGGCAGCTCCTCTTCTTTTTGCCCAGGACGCACGCCTTTTTTCCTTTCCAACTATTTATTCACCCTCACTGGCCTTGAGAAGCTTTACACAAGCTGTAATCCGGGATTAGACCCGGTGTTAAAGTTTAACTAATAATTGTTATTGTGGCGAAAATGGAAAAAATAAGTAATACATACATGTACATGAGTTATTTTTGGTTTTATTTTTTGTGATGTCATAATGATATAGACAATGATGATGTCATCAAGCCTACCCGAATCTTTTCTCTATCCAGTGCAAAACATTTCCACAAAAATACAAGCAACTGTCATACTTATTAGTGCATAAGACAGGGATCTGATCTACTTAGCAAATGCAACCAGCTCTTTCTTTTTCTCCCTTAAATTTTATAAAATTCTCAACTTCAAAATTGTAAGAAACAAGTATCACCAAACACTTGTGCTCCTTAAGAGCTACAAAATGAATGGTAATGTTAAGGGGTTTCGTCAACTGGTTCACAAGTTTGAACATCCTTGGTTTTAGTGAAATCGTCTCTAGCAGGTCAAGAGTTAAATGGAAGAGATCGAGCTCTGTGAGTACTGTACCTATTAAAAGTTTATCCAGGTCACTTGACCTTTAATGTTCAAAGTAAACAAAAGCATTGTCATTGACACTCATGAGAATTACTGAAAGCTTATTCTTTACAAAGAAATTGCTATTGACGATGAAAGATAAATAATTTCTTCAATCGTTCAGTCGTTACCTAAGATTTACTTAAGAATGATTTACTGTCACAGTGCTCAACAGTACTATGACAGTGCTATAGTCATGCACAATGCACAAACTAGACAGAATTAGAAAAAAAATTAATAATCCAAATTACAAGTTTACAACATGGATATCATTAACTTAATATAAAAAAATATTACAAAAACATTATAATGAAATTGTAGCACCTCTGAAGCAACTAGTGATTTTTTATGCTCAAGGCTTTCTACAAGTATAGTAGATCGACTTTTCTGCAATTCGTTCAAATCTTAACCCCAGAGCTCTTCTCTCTATTACGCATCTTGACCTGATGGTGAGAAGAGCTCTGGCAAACTCTTCACTGTAACACATGCACAAAAGAGACAAGCCCTGGTGCTGTAAAGCCAGGCTATGCTTCCGCCAGAGAGTTTCCCAGAGTCCTATCGTTCCTGCCATAGGCCAAATAAGAACATGGGCCCTGGGCGTCAAGATTGCACTTCATTTGCATCGATCAACCAGTGGTCATATGAACTTGGTAGACTAGTTTCTATAATAAAAGGTATAATTTTCTGTGATGGCAAATAGTACAAACACCGAGACTAATCAAAATGAATATGGTATATGTTTTTTTGCTATGAGAAGGGAAGATTTTGGCTCACATTTCAAGCGCTAAGCCCTCTAATGGAGGGCTAGCACTTGAAATATCAGCTAAAGTTGCAAAAAACATACGATAGTAACTTTTAGGTAATCAATCTTGGTGTCTACATGTACTCTAAAGATGCATGATGTTGGAAGAACATATTAAGAAAATCTGAACATCACTGTCCTTAGACTGCAACGACCAGGTCCAAATGATTCAACTACACTCTCAGTTAGTGTAGTGTCGACAGATCTATCAGAGGGGAATGTCTGGGGGAGGGCACCCAGGGGTATCACTAAATCTAAGATCTGCCGGGACGCTGAGCCATGCTCTGAGACTGGACAAAATGTTTCCAAGATCCTTGTTTTTATAGTACCACTTGGTACCTCTACATCCCTAGACCCTTGCAGTAGCTTGTGCTTCTGTTGCTTCTTCACTTTTCCTTATTAATGTTAGATCTGGTTGTGGCACTGTTTAAACCTCTAATTTCAGTATAATTTCATTTTTTTTACAAATATTAAATGTATTACAAAAACAAATAGTATGACAGGAGCTTGCATACTTGTCAGGAGCTTTCATTTGAATTTACAACATATCTCTGTTTTGAATGTAACTGCCAGGACTTGAAGGGCTAACTTGAGGCAAGTTCTAAACCACAAATATCATATTTCCTCCATCATGCATGCAGGGGGTGTAGAGGGGTCTTAATAGAGGGGAGAAGATTATTAAATTTAGAAAATGTGGATCAGGCTCCATACATGCAAAAATAATAAACATAATTTTTTACAAAGAATGTACGGCCAAGTACATTTTCTGTAAAAATTGCTGTTTTCAAAAACTTTGCCAATGTCACAGTTTTATAGATAAAATCCCCAAATTTTCACTGCGAACCAATTTTGACCTGCTCTTTTCATTTCTGGCATTTACAAAGTGCTAACATCAAGATTTTGATTGACATAATATTAATTATGTACAAATCGTGATAAAGGTCTATGGATACTGACATCAGGAAATAACTCATCATGTTAATTATTTGACTTTTATGAGAGGCAGAGACGTCAACTCTCACGCATTGGGCGTGAGACTCACACATTCGGCATTTGTCTCATGCCTGGTTTTTTCCATTTTCTTCATACATTCTCTCTCAAGTCTCACAAATTTTGTGGCGATTTCCTCGTCATATATTTGCTGTAATCTTCTTGAAAAATGGGAAAATCTCACGCATAGCAAAGTCCAAATGTTGACTTCTCTGGAGAGGGGGGTAAACGACGGGCAATAATTATTTCAGGTCTTGTGGATGTGAGGGACTATCAGAAGGTGGGGCCTACTGGAAGGGAACTAAATGTAGAAAGTAGGGTACATGTAACCCTGGTAAAATCCACATTTTGTTACTGACAACTGACACTGATGTATGAAGCATTTTAAGAAGCATACGAATTCATGCAATTAACAACCGTGGAAATATGCTTCCAGTTGAGTTCAATATGTCATTTTACAACCCTAATTAGCATCTCACACAGGTTCAGCTATTTGTGTCTTGCCCGTCTGTCTTTGTTGACATCAAACAATGTCATATCCTCTTCATCTTCATCGTCTTTGTCCAGTGGTTGCAATTCCATATCAACCCCACCATCAATGACACCATACCTAGAAATGAACAACACAACATTCTCTGTTTGAGGATGACAGGATAACACTGTCTTAGTAATAATACTTTAACAATGATGACATGTAGGGTTGGGAGTGGGTATTTGAGGCTTGTTCAGTCTTGCATTTTGCACTCCATTTTATATTATTTTTTTGTTATTATTTTGTTCAGAGAAAGATAGCATAAATGATTACTAAAAAGTAAAACATTTATTGTGTTGATGCCCAAGTACGGTTCATATAGGGTGCCAAATACCTGAAATTGATAAGCATACTGGCCCAAAACAAGGTCATACAGGATGGAAAATTTCACTATAATTATTAAATAAATAATAAAATTCTAACCAAAGTGATGCTCTCAACTTGAATTTACATGTCAAGCAAACAACCTATTTACATGCATGTATTTATAGTGTCTTGTGTACTCACTTTTTAGACTTGTTTTTTCTTCTTCTTGTCTTGATGGCACGGATTATAAAATATATTGCAACAATACCACTTAATCCAATCACCTGCAATTTGGAGTGAAACAAAATGGTGATAATGTGAATTTTAAGGCAAGTTCATTGCTTGCTTATCACAGTCATAAATATATGAAGTCACTCTGAACAATTATAGTGTAGCTCATCACTTTGTAACGTCCTATACCGGCATGTACTCTAGCTCAGAGTGGCTACATACATATGTACATGTATCTCCACCCAAGGGTACATCAATATGTGGGTATTGTACAATAAATGCTGGGGGCAATGGACCAGCATTCCATCCACAGGGAGTATTTACTAAAACTCCTAATCACTTTGTGCTATACAGACTCTGGATCCAGTTAAGTGCCAGAACCAAAGCTTAACTGTTGTGTTTGTTGTGGGTTAGGTAATTTATATTAATAGTAATATTTGTAATTCAACATTCAACCAGTTTCATGAAAATGTCACTCACTCAGGTAATATTATTTTGCAGCTTTATGAAATCCAATTCAAATAAGGAATAATCAAGAGTTTAAAGAGCCCCCTGGTTAGATATTGTAACAAATAAATAAATAATGATCACAGCGAAGCTTAGCATGAAACTAGAGTCATCGAGAAAATCTTAACAGTTTAACATTTTAGCCATTTTTAAACCATCTTAAACCACATTTATGTATATATATGTGCCCTAGACCACAGTATTGGACACTTTATAGCATGGCACCTGCAACAGAATCCATAGTTTTTTTAGGGGTCATTCAACATTTTCAAGGTCGTACAGAGCATACAGGGGGGGAAGGGGGGTTAACCCCCACGTACGAGTTGAAATTTGTTACAAATGTCCAATTCACTGCTTAAAAAGATCAAATATGCCCCTCCAAGGTGTACAGTCACTTCTGGTCTACGCTCACCCATCAACGCAAGATCGTAATACATGCAATGTCTTTACATGTGTTTGCTTCTCAAAGGTTTGTTTGATTTTTATACATTTTTTATTAGTGCTTGAAATGACTTGTGTATGTGTGTACAATCCATGTAGCTATAAAATTGTGAATACCTCAAACACTGATTTCCTTTTTTTGGCATATCTTTCAAACAGGATGCTGGTATTTTGACCAGCCTTTTGCAGTTGTATATATGTAGTTGATACGTACATTTTTCAACATTTTTCCAAACTGGTTTGGAGGGGGGAGGGGAGTCATTCATGAAAACTAGCACGCTCTGTACAACCTTGAAAATGTTGAACGACCCCTTATGTAAACAAAAATATATACATGTAATACCTTGAACATCTAGCTTGCCTGCCGATCTACTTACCACATAAAGCATCCTGTATAGGACTCCGTTGTCCAGGTAATGCAGAAGTCTGTTATTCACAGTGGAAACTGTGCTGTTGACCGACTGTGTTGTAGTATTTGAAGGTATAGACGTTGTGGTGGCATTAATGGTTTTCGCTGCTGCTGTTGTTACTGGTGGTATTGTAGTTGGCTTTGTTGTTGAACTTGCCACAGGTGCTGGGTTACTAGCACTCACATTAGCATTTTGTGGTAAGTGTGCTATTAAAATAAAAACAATATATCTTCAATTTCAGTGTACTTCCTCAATCTTCTTATCCTTCATAAGCTAAACTATGGAATGACGTACATTTGTGATTGGGGGAAGGGGGATTCTATGTACTTGTGTCTGAGATTAGTGAACTTATTTAGGGGCCGTCGGAAAATTGATTTGTTAACGCTTAACATCCAATGGACGTTAAGGGGGGAGGGGGGTCTCATGAGTAGGGGTGGACATTAAGAAAATATATCTAAAAACACAAGCAAACTGTGTAGAATGTGTTGTTTCTAAGACAGAACTTCAACAAAGTATAACAGCAACCATATCAAGTTACACAAACACAACTTTAATACATGTATCAAATAAAAGTCGAATTTGAACGTTATGCTGCAGTTCCACGATCAAACGTGATGTATTCCAGTTTCTGCTACTATAAACAAAAACTATAAAGCAAGCTTTAATATAGCAAAGTTTATTAAGCAGAGTTAAACCATCATATTTATCAATGTACGTCCAATGGTTCATTGTATATATTAAGTAAGGACAAAATGAAGTGGACGTTAAGGGAGGGGGGGAGGGGGTCAGCCGTTAACGTCCATTGGACGTTAAGTGTTAATAAATTGATTTTATGATGGCCCCTTACAGAGGGGTATGAAAAATGGCCATTGCTCAAACTCTATTTCACATAAAGGGCTCAAACTTTAGATTTGGTCATTTGAATGAAAGAGGCACATTTGTTGGCAAAATGAAGGAAGACCAAAGGACGTGGAGGGTTCCGGATTTTGTTTGATTTGGTACAGAATGACCCAGTTATAAGCCCCCCCCCTGGTTTAAAAACCTGATTATAGGCCCTTCTACCCATATTAAACAAAAACATATTTTGGTTATAAATAAGCCCCCTCTACTAACACTGAGTACAACTTCAGAGAACAATAAATTTCATTTATACCTTATTTGTACTAATTTTTGTGAGAATTAATTTTTGTGATTTCAATAAAATCATGAAAGTAAAGGTTCGCAAAAGAAAGTTGCCATGGAAATTACTGATGCAAAATTTAATGATTCCATAAAAACCTTTACATGTACTTATTTAGTTTTTCACATTCACATGGTCAGGTGAGGTGTCAGTGTGTCCTCATGCTGGCCTTGCATTCTTGAAAGCATCCATGTCCATGATCGCTGTCTTCTTCTTGTTGCAGCCGGTTTGTGCAATACATGCTTTGTGCAGTCATTAAAAACACCATTTCGATCTGGCTCCTTGTAACCGGAAATAACAAACTCTTTGTACTTTTCTATGATTACTTCAGATGTTCCTTGATGTATTATCCATTTCAACTGTAACTTTCACACTCAGGAATGTCCAAACTACCTGTTTATTGATGCAGATTAATTAGCATTTGGAAAATTTTGCAAAATTTAGTTCCCTTTGCTATGATTTTTCTGCCAAATCAGTACAAATCAGTATGAATAAGGTATAGCTTTATGATAATCTCATCAAGTAGTAAGCAATTGTTCTAAATATTGAAATGAATTATCAACTTATTAGCTGGGACTTGAATTAAGTTAATTGAAGGAAAACGTATTTCAATAATGCTGAATGTTAACTCATTTTCTATTAGTCCATCTGAAACATTTTTGTCATACCATTAATAACTTCTGACTGAAATTATAGAAATTTTAAATGACATTTACTTTAGGTTTTAAAGTGATCTCCACATATCTTGTTAATCACCTGGCATTATTTGTTTACAAACGTACAAGTGGACTGTACTGTCATATATGCAGTGGTAACTTTTAAGAACACCAGCTACAATTGTATTATAGTACTGAAAGTCCTCAGGAAAGTCTCCTTTCCCCATTTTTGAAATGTTCAAATAATGATTTCATTAGCATTTGTGTCACTCCTGTGTCCAATCATGCTAATGAGAATCAGCTCAATAAATTTGCTACAAAACGAAACTGGTCTATCCGACACCGATACATGGCGTGTTCTCACATCCGTTACAGGTGTTTATACATACAGTGTTGATGGTGTCACTTCCTTATAAAGAATAAACGGTGTAACTAATTCCCTTTGTATGTCACATTCACGTAAATGGCAGCTTAATTATGGCAAAATTAATTGTTCATTTGAAATTCAGGATAAACTCTGGAATGTTGTTCAAAATTAACATGAAATAAAATAAAAGACAATAGTAAAAATATTCTACCGATCTCTATCTGAAACTAATACAAATGGGAGTGTATTCAAATAGTTACGAACACGCAGTGAATATAATATTCAATATACAACTAAAACTGCCAAAGTGCTGCATATTGCATGGAACTCACAAAGAAAGCCACGTCGCAAATTCGAACACATCACATGCGCATAAACTTATGAAGTATTTTGTCATTTTGAACACAGGTACAAACACAATTCAAACTACAGGTGGCCGCTTGATTTCGGTCAACTTACCATGTAAAACCAACAATGTCAGGAACAGAAATATTTCTCTCATCTTGCTAAATTAAATAGATCTTTCTCAGTTACAGTTTGATCGAGTATTCCACCATTACCACACTGCCGATTATAGAAATACAACAATCAATTTTGCAATCAGCCGTTCTTTGCTTTGTAACCACGCAAGTTTGCCAGACATTTGATCTCAGGACCACTCGGCCAAACCTTCGCCATAGGTCACCCAAGCTCTGGCAGGGACGGCACTGCTGAAAAAACCCAAGGCTGTTGTTTTCGTAAGTTTTTGCTGAGTGACACACATTTCTACATATATACATACATAAAACTTTAAAAATTTGAAAGTGTTATATTAATGAAAAAAGCCCCAAAATAATTGATTCCAAGAAAAAAGTTATCAAATTCTGCCAGACCTGTCACTCAAAATATGGTTCCCATGCAAACAGTTTACATCATATGAACAAGTTTGCCACATCAAAATGTTTCCCGATAAATTTTAGGAAAAGTAATAAAGGTTCAGCATTATATTTGAAATCGGTGCGGGCACTTTTAGCCCCCCCCCCAGTCTGAATAGGGTTAAACTAGAAATAGATCAAACATTACTCATAAAATAATGTACTTAAAAAATTCTTAGAACGAAAATGATCTGCCTCCCGATAGTTCGAAATCATGCAATGGTAGTCTGTAGAACCATCTTTTTCTCTGTCGGAGAGTGGGACAATTCCTCGGTTGATACTGAGTTGATACCGAGAGTTAGCCCTAAAATCAACGTCTTCCCCGACCTCAAAAGATTATATTTTTCTTGCCGTGAGAGTGACGTCTGAATAAGTTAGCCTTTAACCCCGTCCAGTGACGTCACTACACCAGATTCAAGACTTTCATCATTTTTGTTAAATTTCTGTGTCGGTTTTTAATCGATAAATATTTTTTCGCTGCTGATATCTTAAAGTTCCATTCATACTCCCGATAACAGGCCGAGACCAGTCTCGAGATCTATTTATAACCGCCCTTCAGCTTCCGGTATCTGGTTTCACCGCCCCACGAGAACTCAACCAATCCCAGACGTTACAATTAACTTCTCAAACTCATTGATTATTCATGATCATTTTAGCCAACCAGCGCACAGGATTTGGTCATGTGCGTGAACCTTGATACCCAATGAAGAACCGGATCAAGATCTTTAGGGATCTTGAGCTCAGATCAAACACCGATCAGACACTGTCCAAGAACCAATTAAAAACAATGCACTACATGTCACAAGCTACCCGAGTACTTAGCTATTTTTCCCATTTTTTTGCCGAACGAGCAAGATTCTAACTCCCGACCGCGATATTACTCCACTGCCTATTTACCACTTTCCGGGAACTACCACTACACGATGTATCCAATACACAATCAGTACTGGACAAATTGTGAATGCCTTTTGTACCAATAATTTGAATCATGCATTATGCGAAACATTACCAACCCGGCATAGCATTCTTCTGTGTTCTAGGTGCCAAAACTGTTCATTTGAGAAGTCATATCAAGAACTCGCTCTTCATGTTTAATCATAAAGTTTTCTGGCGAACAACTATTGTATTTGTCACGACAAATTGTGTGTAGCTGCGTTGGTGATTTTTAATCATTAGGAGTCCTCAAGTTTTTCCCACGAAATAACTATTTGCACTTCATACAAACACTCTGAATAAATTTTAGGTGGAATTTTGTTTCCATTTCTCTATTACATGGTGTAAAATCAATGCTGGTTAATGGCAAATTGAGAAACAAGTACATTATTTTAGTTATTTTGTTAAATACCTGCTTTGTATGTTTGTTTACGATATAATTCAAACTGTTTTTTTAAATTAAAAATTGAAACATATATTAATCAAATAGAACCTTGATTCCGCTCACATAAACGAGTTTGAGCAGTTTTTTAAATGTGCTTTTTATACCGTGAGCGTACGGCGCAACAAACGCCCACGCTTCTTATGCCCCTGGACAGCGGTAAACGCTCGTCCAAACACGAATCCATTTGACTGGGTCTGCCTTCTTTCTTCATTCTCGCAGTCAGCCGAATCCGTTCTTCCAAACACGGAGTCGCTTGACTGGGTCTGCCTGCGCTCCTCATGCTCCTGGTCAGCGGTATCCATTCCTCCAAACAAGAAGTCATTTGTTTGGTTCTGCCTGCACTCCTCATGCCGCCGGTCAGCGGTATCCGTTCCTCCAAATGACTGGGTCAGCCTGTGCTCCTTATTTCGCCGATCAGCAATATCCATTCCTCCAAACATGAAGTTGTTTGCCTGGTTCTGTCTGCGCCCCTCATGCCTCTGGCCAGCGGTCTCTTCTTGCTGGAGACAACAACCTGGAATAGCGTTTGTAACAATTTCCATCACAGAGCTTCGGACATCTCTCATACGCCAGTAATATAAGATTGGATTTAAAGCCGAGTTTAAGAGCAACAGCGTGTCGATGACTGTCCACGCGGCACGTTCACCGACGCTGCGACCAGTAAATACGACCGGCAAAGAAAGACCGATATACGGTAAATAACACAGAAGGACCAGGCACACAATATATAGCATGGTATTCAAGGATCTCTTGTATCGAAT
>JANVCK010207172.1:0-10519 GCA_026546655.1 Epizoanthus illoricatus | reverse complement strand
TTGTCATCCAGAAATCCAAAAATCCAAAAATCCTATCACGGAGCTCGATCCAGTGTACACGAATAGGGTTGCTGCCTGGCGGCAGCAAATATTATTTGTTGTCAAAGAACAGTGTCAATAAAGTTGAAATTTTAAGTACTGTATCAAAAAGTTATTTAAATATTAAACTTGCAAATTTTGCTTGTAACACATACATGGGGTTTTGCTAAAAGGTGGCCCAGGCTGTGGTTCAGGCTGCGGTCCAGCAAAACAACAAACTTTGAAAAACCCAAAAAAGAAAAAAAATTCAAACAAAGATTTAAACTCGACCTACCTAGGCCCTGTTCAGCTGAGTTCACTACTGGTGCTTGCCTCCACCTCACTGCACTGACGTTATGAAATGCCCTATACTTTCCCTTATTCGTAAAAATTCGGTACAAAGTTGATAAAATCATAATAAAGGAGAATATATAAAGTTTAGTAGTTGACTCATTTAAATTTGTTTTTTAAGAATCAATTCAATTCATTACAACCCGCTTCAACTTTCCCACCAAAAATAGCATGTCAGAAATCCCAGATGCACTGGATGTAAAGCTCAGGGCAATGCCAATGCAGTGAGGTCAGTGTAGGCAAATGCCAGTAGTGAACTCAGCTGAACTGGGCCTAGGTAGGTTACTGTTCCTAAAACTGAATTTTTTTTTCTTTTTTGAGTTTTCAAAGTTTGTTTTGCTGGGCCACAGGCCACCTTTTAGCAAAACCCCATGTACACGGAGGGTGGTAATGGGTTTTTTCATGAAGCTTGATTTGCCCATTTTATTTTCTGCAAAACATGAAATGTTCAATTTTTTCCCATGAATCATAATTTGAGCAATTCTTATGAAGCACGATTTTCCTTGCATATTACCAGCACTAGTATTTAGCAAGAAAATTAATTAGTTTGTACAGGTCTTCCATTGTTTTTGTACAATATACTTAAATTTAACTTCCCAAGTATACAACTAAAAATGTATTGTATGAAGTATGGAATGAAAAAAGATTTATTGGTTTGAACTCGCCCTCCCCCCATACCCCTCAGAAATTCCATTTCAGGCCTACATATTCCTCTAAAAACTTGGCTTTTGAGACCCAATCAGAATTTACAATGACCTTCCATAGGTGAGGGATGGATATTTTCTGGAACCACACAATGATTCTGTCTTATCTTTTCAAATGATTCATAGCAGTTTAACTGGGTGCCAGAATCAAATGGGTTCGATTGGTGTAATTTTAATTACATGCAAAAAAATTTCATAGCAGACATCACACGGTGCATTGATGTACGTTTTTCTTTACATGTGACTAAAATCTCCACAGCAGAGGCCTCAAGGAACAGTTAATTGAGCATCAAAAGCAAAAAATATGTGTACCATATGTCTCTAAAATTTTTCTTGGGTCCTCAAAATCAAAATTAATCTCATAATCTCTGCTCAATGTATTCCAAGATAAAGTTTCTTATATAATCTGATATGTTATTGAGTTTCATGATTTTGTCAGCATCTCATACTTCAATATAATTATTATTTGCTTCAAACCTTCCACCTTGTTTAAATCCCTAATGGAGACAATATTTTAATACTCAACCTTGTGACAATAATAAATTGCTTTATTCTTTTTCATGTATTAATAAATAATGTGATCTACCTTTTTCAGTCATCATCCAGCTCTAAAGTACTAATGCAACAACATACTTCACAAACAACAAATGTCAATTAACATTTCAAACTCCATCTGATCACCACGTAAGTTTTGTAGTGATTTGGTTTGGTCAGTTTTGTAAAATCCAGTGACAAAACCAGCAAGCCCTAGCCCCCTGTGCGCCTCAAAATTATAATTATTATTATTATAAAAGATACCATAAATACCCACATTTATTTATAGGCTGCACTTTCTTGGAAGAAATGAAAATCAGGTCCTAAGTTGGGGGTGCAGATTATAATAATAAAGCCTTTATTTAACAAGGGTAGCACTAAATATAGCTAAAACACCTGTGGCCCTCTATAAACAGCGACAATTACAATCTTTGTTAAAATGGAAAACCGCCTCTCTCCCCCACAGAGGCTTCTTCATGTATTATGCCACGCCTTATGGAAAAGCGGAGAGAGAAATGTGCATAAGGCTGAGACTGGAAACAAGCAAAAAAGGGTGCACTGGGAAAGATGGGAAGAGGGATGGAAAGGAAAGAAGCTTTGTTTCCCTCCTCCTTGCCAGAGTTCCCCGCGCCTCTGAGGAGAGAGGAAAACTGCTATACAGTATATTTGTAGGTACAAGCATTAATTCTTGTTAAAAGGAGTGACAGAACTTTTGTGTGGTCTGATTAATTCTAATTAATGTAAAAGAAATTACCCCAAAATGGAGTAACAAATTGTGGCTTGGGAAGCATATCCTTATCCAAAATTGAAATGAGAACCTGCCAGACAAAACACAATAATCATAATGGCAACAGGAGGGTGAAAGGGGGTATAATCTATTGCAGTTTGATCACCAACCCCATCAATGTTGCTTAAATCCACAATCTGTTCCAAAAATTGGAAATCTGCTACACTGGTAGGAATCCACAAATCCATAGAATTTTTAAATATCTTTCTTTACAATTGGAAATCTGAGCAAAATTATGAGAAAACTCCTGCAATCTGCACACCTCCTCACCCCTCTCCTTTTACAGGATTAGTTATTAAAGAGCTCGGTGCAAAAACAGCCTAAGTGATGTTTTTAGGTCGAGTTTTGAAATCTATGAAATTTTTCCACTTTCATATATGTACCTACAGTGTCTAAAATATTGCTTTTAATTAATACATTGTCAAGTACCTATTGCACCTGAGGAGGGGGAGGCATATGCCAACATGAATGTAGTTGCACAGCAGACAATGTTGGGATATACTGTAATTAACTACTTTTATATATGATAGTGAGGTCCATAATTTTGGTTGTAACAAGTTAAGAAATACATACTTTTTTATGATTGTCCGGCTTGTTTGACAAATTCATGGATTGAAAATATTCTTTTTGGTGCAACAAATTTGAGGATTAATGGCTTTTTTAAATGTTGTTCAGACTTCCCATCATAAAAATGTTCCGAATATAATCCCTGGGGCTCTCAAACAGTAATAAATTGGCAAAATGTTAGCAATAACATTACATAATACAGGATAACAATATCTGTAATTACATGACAAATACCTGTGCATGTATTTACATGATAAAACATCAGTATTCACAACTTAAGATAAAACATGTATCTGAAATCATACAACATAGTGTTAATTAATATTACAACTGCATGCATGTCTAAACATGAAAGGATACCAAATGGCCAATCAATCATTCCAAGACACAAAGACTTGCAATTAATACCTAAAATACCTTAATTATACCATAAATTCATGTGCATAGGCTGCACTTGCACATATATCCTAAACTTCTGACTACCTTATTCTAACTTAATTTCGTGTGTTCTAAATTTCATGATCTAATCCTTGCTAAATCTTATCCTCACAAAATTTAAAATCATAAATTTAACACATGTAAATACACTGAAAATAAATTCAACAAAAGATCTTCTATTTCAGCATTCCTGGGGTTCCAGCTTGGCCTCACTTTTCCTCTTACTCCTCGCTCTCACCTTGCAGGTTTCTTAAAATGTCTTTCTACAATTATTTTATTATCAATAATGCCATTAATCTTAAATTGTTCTTCTTCAAAGTTGCAGTTGCATTTTTTTTTGTGAAAGCAGTTTTTAAATAAAGTTTTACAAAAAAATAATTATATTATTCACAAAATTTAAGGTATCAGAATGGGTTTGGGTGAAGTAGTTTTTCAAAATTGAGTCTTTCATTTACATGTAACACATTTCTTCATAAAACAGAGTTTCTATTTGTGAAAATTTGATTGAAAAATATATTTATGAGCTACAATGGAAAACAATTCTTCCTTTCCCCCACTTGCCTAAACTTTAATGTTTTATTTTACCTCTGGAGTTATCAACACTGCTAATCAACCAGGCAAGGTCAAATGTCATTTAACATTCACATTTACATAGTGCCTACATCATGCTATGTGCAGCCATTAGTCTGTGATGGCATCTGATGATCTGGCATGCTGTCTCAGAAAGATTCTGAATGAATATTTATTGTTGTTTTTCTAACAGCTAGTTTTGAGTTTTGAAGAAGACTCTAAATTCGAAGAGTTTCTGTGTTTCAGAGAAACTGGCAAGGAAGAGAGCAGCATTTCACAAACTCCAAAACTTTGGCAATCTGGCAAGGGCTCCCGGTTCAACCAAGAGAAGCAGTGGCCAAAGGAATTTTCCAACTTCAACTTCTGAAAATACAGAAGCAACCAGTGCAAGTGCAAGAAAAATATTGAATGAAGTCTATCAAAGAAACTGAATTGGCAAAACTAATACGAGAAGCCCAACACCTTATGGTTGTTTCTCAGCATTGCTCGCTTGCTGCTTCTTTCTTCTACCTCTTTTAACACTATTCTAGAACTCATCACATGTGAGTAATAAATGAAAGTAAATGTGTGGTGACCATCACTAGAAGATTAGCTGTGACTAAATAAAATCCATTTGAGTGATCACGGCACAATTTGACCATCAAAACTATTGTTTCAATGTTCTGGAAACCAACATTTGCATCTTTGACAAGGTGTGAAAAGTACCAATGAGTCCATATTTCGCTCCCTTGCTCCGACTGGAGTGACTTTTTCAAGGTGACAAATTCGATTAATATTGTTTACGCAAAAAATATCTTCAGAAAGTATTTAAAATCACTTTTTCTCCAAGTTAGACCAAAAACATCAGAGTTGTCCAGTTTTAAGGTTGTCTCATCTCAGAAAGTATTTGACATATTATGCTCAAAATTTACACACATGATGCTGAATATCTGTATTATTAAACCATACCAGCATTTTGTCCATTTCTAATTGGTTTTGAAAATATTTGGGGCTTTAACAAAATAACAAAATAAATATGTGTCACTTAAGAAAACACTGGCATGGTTTGGCAGCCCAGGATGCACTAATTCAGATAGTATATAAACACGCTTATGTGTTAATTAGTTTTTGAGTTGTGACTTCATCTTTGAAATAGCTTTGTTCTAGAAAACTGGGCTATAGCAAACACTGGTTTTATCCAATCTCTTAATAATATATATTTTTGGAATTGTCATTTATCAGGCTTTCAGAAAAAAATATTTTTATGGGGATCAAATGAAATCCCTGCACATTATGCAAGCAAAAGTCAACACTGAAATTAAGTTTTCCATAAAAATGCGAACTTAAATACTCCCTAAATAAAACACAGCGGCATTCGCAAAATTAAGTATGCAGAAAATTAAGTAAGAATAAAGTATATTTGTGGGAAAAAATTTCCTATAATGACAAATGTTTGTACCTGCATATGAGCCCCACAACAATCACTGGGTGCCTACATGTGAAAATTAAATGTTGAGACTCAGATTTAGTTCATAACTTCAAGATCAGATTAATTTTTTTAGAGATAACCATGTAGAACAAATCAGATAGCAAAATGTTTTGTTTGTCTTTTCAAATATGATTTTTGTCAGTTGCCATGGTAATGAGGTTCGATCAACACACATTCAACAAACCCGAGGGTTTTTCTGGCCTTTGTCTCAGTCCTACAATGTCAGGAAAATAACTTGATAGAAAAAAGTGGATATTAAATGCCTGCCGTGCACATGATTCTTTACCAGTGAACAGTACCAGCACAATATACGTCATGAACAGCCACTATGAGATACAAGTTAGTATGGTGAAACTCTTTGTCCTCTCCTGGGCTGGCCTCGCCAAACCCCACGGGACTGCCTTGGAGTTTGTGGGCTCTGTGGCAATGGCTCTTGTGGAGTGACAAAGTCACCAAAATTCTGCTCAGCTTTAATAAAAGATGCCGCAAGTGGTAGATTACTAGGTGTGACTCCACCCCTTACAGGTGATAAACCAGTACCTCTGGCACCACGAAAACCTGAAACAATTATAAGCAAGATGTCTATGAGAACAAGCAGCTGTGGTACATTTATTTATTACTAGCACAGAAATCTGGGATAACACGAATTTGTGTAAGCATAGCTGGCTCAGTCAGTAAGATCTCTGACTCCCAACCAGAAGGTCCCGGGTTCAATCTCCAGCCAGCCTTACCAAGGCTTGAATTTGTGTTACATGTGTATCTTCTTTCACCACACTGTCCATGGACAGCGACATTAAGCCATTGGTCCACATGTAGTCTCTCAACATTCTATTGGGGACTTTAAAGAACTCACACACTTGTGGACAGGAGTAGACTAATGCCAGTGTTGTGGTCTGTTTACTAAGGGCACTACTCAATGTCCCAGACAGTAACTGTTGTAAACTGCATCCAGTGGTCTGGCTATGACCCTCAAGTACTGGAACCTTGTACTCTATGTAAAACAGTTAGCTGAAAAGTCCCATGGGGAGCATCTGTATATATATATAGATAGATGTGTATGAGTAAGGAAAAATAAAAATTACAGGACATTCTAGGAGTTCCAGAAACATACATGTATGAACTCTGGGAGAGGAAAAGGACTATATAGATCAAAGGTGGGGGGCACTTATTCAAGGGAAGCCTATTTCAAATTTCATATTCCAAAGAGGACGCTTAATTATGGGAGGTATTTACTCGAGAGAGCAATTGAGGAAATACATGTATTGTTATAGTTTAATACCAGTTACTATTAATTTTTTGATTCAAATACCCCTAGTATATATGATATATATAATACAGTATCGTCAGTCACTTTACAATAGCTTACCATGGCATGTATTCTTATAAATATATAGAACTTCATGTACCACATTTTTCATCATAGTAAAAATGTTGTAGATTGCACAAAGTGTCAAACAGGTGAATCCAAAACAAAGTTTGACCATGAGATGGCCACACCACAGTGAATTACTGTAACTTTGTTTTTACAACAAGAAATTGAAGTATGCAAGTTTTCAAAAAGCCAATCATTATGATCAAACAGTTTCAGTGTAACAAATATCATGATCTATTGGTGTGATATAATCACATTATTTTATAAAATAATAAACCTACCTCCTCTACCTCTCCCTCTGCCCTGTCCTCGACCTTTACTCGCTACCTTGGGCATCTGTCCACTTGCTATTAGTTGGTGTTTCTGACTTGACAAGTGCTGATCCAACTGGGTTTCAGAGTTGACACTCACATCACATGTCTCACAATAAAACTGACCCAGCCGTGTCCCAGTAGTGCTGATACTTTTCCCTGTAGCACCAGAACCACTGGAGTTGGGGATATTGAGGACTGTTGTCAACTTCTTGTATCGCACTCCTTCCCAGCCTGAAATATTTAATGTACAGTTAATAGGGCTATAGAGATGATAAAACATGATCTGTGGTTAATGCCGGGGGGGGGGGTACTTGGATATAAAAGCAATGATGAGGTGCAAATGAAGCCATAATTTATTACCTAAAAAATACTCATGGGCCAAAACTAAACCCAAAAATATACCCTGGGGTGAAAACTAAACTCAAAAAATTTGTACAAAAGCATATTAAATGACATTAATCTTTATCTACTAGCTAGAATGTCAATGTCAAAAAGACCGGGCAAAAGTTTCAACCTTAATATGCCATAATCGAGAATTTAAAACCAAAAAGAATTCTTTGTACCTTTATCTTTAATCTTTAATCATTTAATTGCCAACTAGCAAGAGCTAATCAAGGCAATGGGTGGTCATTTGATGATGATCTTAGGCCGTGGGTGTTATAATACTATTTACAGTAGCCTTAAACTGAGACAGTGGTCCAGCATTAACAGCACTGGAAGGAAGGCCATCACTCTTACTGTATTTTTTTGGCATACAAATCGATGTGGCTTATAAGTCAACCCCCAATTTTTGCCTGAAAATCTGTGACTTTCTGTTATAACCTGCGTAGTAGTCGAACCCCAAAAGTGAGGTTTAGTTAACATAAACTTTAAATGTTTTATTATTTTATCAAATCAGTCATTTGGACTGCGACAATTTGCAACAAACAATGCAAGTTTGGGTCACTGATGTTTACCTCCACGATCCGTGCACTTGCTCTTTGGCTGGGGCTTTAATTTTGTCTCCCTGCCAGCAGTTCCTCACTAAGTTTTTGTTGACCCAAAACTTCCATACTGCTGCTGAATTTTTGGTATTCTCGGTGAATTCTAGTACTTTGATCTTGAACCATGCTTCGTATTTCATTCGTTTGGAGTCGCAACAGTGGAAGCCATAATTTATAAAAATCAGGCAAATGAAATGCAAAATGAAAGAATTATTTCTGTTGAGAACATCACTGCAACCGTATGAAGTAAGCTTAAAAAGACTGAAAAAAATCCATGTGGTGTGAAACATGAAACCTGATTACATTTGCTAGTAAATATTAAATCTAATGCAAGATATTCAATTACTTTTTATTGTCAAAGCACTTGTTTACATAAATTATTGCAAAAAGGTCAATTGTCATGACCTTCTAAATTCAATGAGACACGTTGTGTTGCCACAATGTCTGGCAATTAACACCGAATGCGTGATCGCATGAGACCATCTTTCTTTCACTAAACAAGCTGAAAGAAATATATATATTTTTTTAACTTTGCAGTTTTACAGGGTATCAAAGTTTTGATGAGACTTGGCAAGCATGTTTTGAATCGAAAATAAACATAATATTATAAAACAGCCTGAGCTCAAACTACAGCAAAATTTCAATTCAAAACAAATACTATTGTGTGACACACATGTGATTTTGCTTTTCGATCAAAATTTTAGCTAACAAATTTTATGACCTTCCTATAGTCGAGGTGGATTTTTGAACCCATATTCTGGGTCTCAAAAATACGACTTTATATGCTGAGAATTATTGGAGTAACCACTGGGGTCGGTCGCAAACTACTCTGACAGCACACCCAAGTACATCACAGCCTTAGCACAGCGTGGTTTCAATATACAGCTATTCATAGTTATGTATAATACGGAATGAAAAACTGAATGATTGATATTATTTTATCTTTACCAGTTTAATAGCATAGTTCAATCTATTTCAAAGAACAATACCAACTGTTTAGAACTTTTCCTGACAAAGTAAATTATAAACAAACTAAACACGGCCCATTTTTATAACATGATCAACACAATGATGGCAGCCTGGAACATATTGAGTGAGCCTCAAACTAGGATGCCTCACATGATCCAAGATGGTGGACTTTAGCGTGGAAGAAAAAATTATTTGCTTTTTATCCAAAATGTGAACCACAAGAACATAGACCATACTTCCTGTAAATGAAAAAGCATATCACATGTCTGGTTTGCCTTTAAAGGGCACACATCAAAGAAAATGGAATGATTTAACAATTGTAAACATTACCAGCTTCTTTTGCAATTATAAAATCGATCTGTCAATCATCTGCATCATTTTCAGGAAATACTCAGCTTGAATTGATCAATGAGGAAATAACTGCAGAATATGATTCATGAGGCTTATTGGCAACAACCATGAAAGCAAAGAGGAGAAATTAATAAAAAATTAAATAAATGTTTAATCTAGATTTTAGAATCTTTTATGGCCATGGTACCTTGCTGCAGATCGACTCAAAACTGCTTATTTGAGAGGGGTGCTTATTTCAAATTTTGCATTCTAGAGGGGCCACTCAATTTAGGGGGCACTTAATCAAGGAAGGGTGCTTAAATGAGGAAACCTGGTACACTTCAATAGACCAACATTGTATTAATGTTATTCAAAGCACTGTATTCATGTTAACTAGTGCTCTCCCAACAGCTCGCTACTGCAGTGCTGCATCACACTGGTTCAGTTTCATGCCACGCTGTCCTTGTGCCATATCACTTCACGAGGTGTCTGACATTCTTCTAAAATCTTGATGAAACATGTTTTATTTCTCCTCTTCACTTTCATGGTTATTGCCAAGAAGTCCAGTGAGTCTTATGTACCTATCAAATCGAACCTTCAAGATCCCCCCTGGCATATCCCGGGCATTTGATGCATTGCCGTGCCTGGGTAGTAGGGAATTTGATGTTGGTGGTTGCCCTATGGGTGGGGAATTTGACATTGGAAGGGAGGGTGATGGGGAAATTTGAACAAGTTGTCTCGATTTCATAGTAATGCCTCATGGTTTCCTTGACTGAGTTGCTAGTCAAGATTATGCACAGACTTGAATTTCACATGGTTCACAAGTTCCAAGCTCTTCTACCTCTTTACATACTTCGAATTTTTCCGCTTACTTCAAACAAACTACGTACACCGATGGGAAAACATATATTCTTCAATAATATAATTATAAAGTTTTGAAGTCAACTCCACTTTAATCTTTATTTACGAACACTTTTTGTTGGCTCTTACACTCTCCCACCACTGAATAACGATTTTGAAAGTCCCGGGAGGTTGAAGCATTTGATCACTTAACATTGCTTTGGAATGGGGCATTTGAACAACGTTTTTGTCCTGGGAGTGGGGAATTTGAACA